>JAAKBH010001532.1:0-99255 GCA_019776075.1 Amaranthus palmeri
TGTTATGAATGGTGTGACTTGAGTGCACCAAAATAAATCAAGTGTGACTCTTAGGATGAAATCCTATGAGATTAAGTTAATGGGTGTGTTAAGATGGTGTTTAATGTGTGTTGAATGTAGTGTTTAAGTATGGATTAATTTCATGAAGTTATGAAGAAATTAAGTGGACACTTAAACATGGTTTTAATGAGTAATGTACATGCGTTATGAAGTGGAATGGTCGAGTTCAGAAGTGCTATGCTCGAACGAGGCATGAACCAGCTGTCTACTGCCTCGAACGAGCACTTTGATCAGAGAAGACAGTAGCTGCTGCCTCGAACGAGCACTTTGGAAGTCAGAGATCAGTGACTCTGAATTTGCTTTGTGACGTGTCAACTCATGGAAAGTCACTTACTTATTTCTAACTATTCTAAGCATTGAAAGTCTATGATGAGTGCAATTTCTTTAAAGCACTTAGTACTATAAATATAGATTATTAGCAAATTTTTAAAATCATCTACAAAATCCACAAAAAATCATCCCACAAAATATCCCAAGCCAAACACTTAGCCTCATCTCTTCTCTAATTGTAATTCTCAATTATAATAATATAAGAGATACTACACCGGAGGACGTAGCCAAAATTTGGTGAACCTCGTAAATATTTTGTGTCGTTTATTATTGCATTTTTATCTCTTACAAACATCAAGTTTATAGTTTGCGTAATTTGTTTCACAAGACTTCACATGTTTCGATCTTGGTGGTGTTAGTGGTTGAAACTCGTCGTTCAATTGCTAATACGTCATCGTTTTCACCACTATCTCAGATGGTTATATTATTAACCCAAAAAAAAATCATAGTCAATCAGCATTTTGGATGTCGTTTTATTTTCAAAGGGAAAATTTTGTCTTAGTAAGCAGTTTTATATGTCAAAACTAAAAAAATATATCCTATGTGGAAGGTAGATAGAGAATTATGTTTCTCATTGAAGTAATGTGGGAAGTATTTGCCATGGCAGGTAGACGAAGAGGTCGTCCCCCGAGAAAAAGGTCTGCAGATGCTTTTGTTTATCACCTCTGATGACTGTTGAACCGTGATAAGGTGTTTCGAACCTCTACAAAATCGAAACCCTAGTCTTCGTCACTTTTTGTAAAAACCCTAAAAATCAAACTATAGATCTTTGTTTCTGGGTTAGAATCTGTATACCCAAATGCAAACTCGAGTCTTGAAGATGGCATGTAAGGTTAAACCCTAAATTGTACCATCAAATTGAGCCTGGGAGTCGATGAAATCGAAGCTTCGATCTTCTCTGCTGATTCGAAGGTTGTCTCCCTTCCTAGGTGCGATTTTATGGTGTCTCTGAACCATATCCACTGGCCCAGGTTTGAAGATGGCGGTGGAAGGGCTGGAATTGTTAGGGTTCATGAGTGAGTTAAATCTGGTGAACCCTAAATGTATCGGTTTGTGAAATCGAAGGCTAGGCTCTGGTTTTCGTCCCCAATTTCTGATGTTCTGGAGCACTTTCTCATGAACTTAGATCTATGGGTGGCCATCGAATATCCAGGTTCGAGTAATAGCTTTCGAATGAATAGTAAAGGTAGCTTCTATGTGTGATGGAACCCGTTGATATCTTGTGAGTGAATAGTAATGGTAGTTTCTGTTTGTCTGTAATGCCTTGGCTCAGATTCTTGTTTGAGAATCGAAGCTCCTCTTTGTTTCTTCCAATATCGAAATAGGTTGTCCTTCTTAATATTATCTAATTATTTTCTCTCTCATACTTTCAATACAATCATTACTTTCCACTACTACTTCCTCCGTTCCAAAATACTCGACTTATTTCGATTTTGTGCACTATTCATCGTTTAAGCTTATTTTACATATTGTGACTAATGTGTAAGTAATAATATGGTCAAGTGGGATTTTGTTTGAATCGTCTAATCGCATACTTTCATAATATTAAATATTTATAATTTTTAGATAAGTGTAGTTTAAGATATCAATTATCAAAATTGTGCATTGGATTGCGTAAAAAAGTGAAATGTAGCAAGTATTATGGAACGGAGGAAGTATACAATGGTGGAGCCACGTTGGAGCACCCGGGGTCATATGCCCCTAGGCGTTTTTTTTTAAATATTTAACGTAGACTTTTCTATTGGTAGGAGTAAAAGTGTAAAATTAATACTAGAGTGTTTTGATTATAAATATTCCCTCATTTTAGTATTTTTGTCTTATTTATTTATTTTATCTTATTTTTTAATTAGGTTAGTTGATTTAATTTGTTCCTTTTCTTTTTGTGGTATGTCGTATTTTAAATTTTAGCAAATAAGAGTAAAATAGATGTTAATTTTGCAAATAAAACTCTGCTGAAATCTCGCTCATTAGTTGGTGTCCCCTGGGACTCCGAACCCTGGATCCGCCTGTCTTCCACCAAAGATTCCACTTTTCTTAATCTTGGTGAAAAACCCAAATATGAACATCAAAAAGGAACAGACGGAGTAATACTTAGTCTAATTTATTTAACCTTAAGAAACAAGACTTAAGTAATTTTTAGACTAAACATATTTCAATTAAAATATCATTTAAAAAAATTTACTACTAAATATGATTTGGACTTATTATTAATCAACTAAATGTAATTACTTAAATTATTGATTAATTTAATATGAGTTTTGAATATCAAAATTTAAAGGAGTTGAGTCTTCAACCTCCTCGTTGATTAAAGTCTGAAAGAGGAGGTCTTGGACCTCTAAGGTGGAACTATGGAGGAAGAAGAGAAGTAAAAAATAGAGTTTAAATAAGAGAAGCAAGAAACACACAATATATGAGGTATCTTATGATACCTCCCCCTCAAACAAGTATCTTATCATTAGCTTAATCAACATTACAACCAATGACTCAACTCTAATACTTGAGAATAACCTCTCAAGCTTGTGAATCCATTCAACAATGGAGTTCACTCCTAGTCTAATACAAAGAAGAAGAGACTCTCTTAAGGTCCTCAAACCATAGCTCTCAAGTGTGTATAAGACTCTCTCACAATAGTTAAGAGCCCACACTTAAGCCATAAAGGTTTCACCTTTTAATGGTGAAACTCCCCACAAAGACACTAATACAAGAAGAACACTCTTATGGCCTATACCCTAGTATTGCTCAAGTATTTTGTCTCTCTCCCTGTTCTAACAATGTTTTGAAACCCTTTATATAGTCCTAAACATTATTAGAATAACCTAGGACAAGTGGTGCTTGGAGCCCAAGAAAGGAATCCCGCAAACAGAATACGCGTGCTGCTCACTGTGAATGCCGCTCGACCCGAGCTTGTTATGCTCGACCAGTCGCGCACCCTCCCAGAACATTCTGACCTGCTCCAACAGAACCGCTCCACCGAGCTCCATCTGCTCGACCTGGTCGAGCGTGTACCAGCAGCTACTGTCTCGCTTCTGTTTTATGGCTCGACTCGAGCACCCTTGCTCGATGGGTCAAGCATCCCCCCCCTGCACCTGCTGCCTTCACACACACTCTACCCATCACATGCATGAGCCTCCTTGATTCATCGTCATCAATCATCACATGATTGGTGCTCTTGTTCTTCGTCGCACCCGCACCACGACACTCCGAAGACCCTCCAAATGAGGGTGATTTGGCGCTTGCTCTAACAATCTCCCCCTCAAGCCCAAATCTCCCTCCATCATCTTGTGACACCACTCTTGGTGTCCCAATCAACACATCAACATAGGATTTGGGTCTTGGCTCCCCCTCAAGACCAAACCCATCATCAACACTCTTTGTGCACCACCCATCATTGTGGCCACCCTCAACAAAAGTCACTCTCCTTAGTGACTTAGGACTTGCACCCCTCTCAACATGATGCAATCCTCCACTCATTAGCAACACATAGCCATTGTTTCCCATCACACCCTTCAAGTGCACCAAGCACCCCTTTGCCACCTTCAAGACTCCATCACCTTGAGTCTTCATGGTGCACCCTATCCTCTCTAGTCTCCTCATTGAGATTAGATTACTCATCATCTTGGGAATGTACCTCACACCCCTAAGCTTCCTCACAATGCCATTGTGCATCCTTAAATGCACCTCTCCAATGGCCTCAATCACCACTTCCTCACCACTAGGCAAGGTTACCCTCTCATGCTCACAAGCCATTATCCTTGTAAACAAGCTCTTGTCTCTACAAATATGATATGGGTGTATGGAGTCAAACACCCAATCACCATCATCATCACACTTGGCCAATATCACATGACCAACCTCATCATCACCCATAATCTTCTTCTCAAGACCCTCATCAAGTTTTGGGAGCACCTTCTTCTCTACAACCCCTTTCACCAAAGGTGTTGCCTTTTTCACCTTCTCAAGTGGTAGAACCCTCTTCTTCCCTTTGAGCTTCTCACCATCACCAACCTCCATAGTTGGCTTCTTCATTTCCTTCAAAAGCTTCAAGCTTTTAAGGTCTTTCTTCAAATTCTTGAAAGTATATTAAATATGGCCTCTCTTGTGGCAATGGAAGCACACTCTATCCCCATAATCAACCCTTGCCTTTTTGACTCCGGTTTCCCTCTTTGATGGATTTCCCTTGATGACCTTTCCATCTCTCATAGATGAAGCATCATCAACCTTCATACCAACCCCCATGGATGGAACTTTGTCAACAAAGCTACTACCTTTAGTAGCTCCCTCAAGTTTTTCAACTCTCAATAACAAAGACTCAATCATTAGCCTTTGCTCTACCACCATTGCTAATAAGCTTTCCTTCTCTCTTGAAAACTCCATTAACAATCTCTCCATCTCATGAATACCCACTGTTTTTCTCTCACCCAAGGTTTCAACAAACCCTAATGGCTTCAACAAACCATCCAAACACTTCTCAACTTCTACCATCTTTCTTCTACCTATCTCCAAGCCTTCTCCCGCTCAATACCCCAAGAAATAATACCAAGCTCTGATACCAATTGAAAAAGGAGGTCTTGGACCTCTAAGGTGGAACTATGGAGGAAGAAGAGAAGTAAAAAACAGAGTATAAACAAGAGAAGCAAGAAACACACAATATATGAGGTATCTTATTATGATACCTCCCCCTCAAACAAGTATCTTATCATTAGCTTAATCAACATTACAACAATGACTCAACTCTAATACTTGAGAACAACCTCTCAAGCTTGTGAATCCATTCAACAATGGAGTTCACTCCTAGTCTAATACAAAGAAGAAGAGACTCTCTTAAGGTCCTCAAACCCTAGCTCTCTAGTGTGTATAAGACTCTCTCACAATGGTTAGGAGCCCACACTTAAGCCATAAAGGTTTCACCTTTTAATGGTGAAACTCCCCACAAAGACACTAATACAAGAAGAACACTCTTATGGCCTATGCACTAGTATTGCTCAAGTATTTTGTCTTTCTCCCTGTTCTAACAATGTTTTGAGACCCTTTATATAGTCCTAAACATTATTAGAATAACCTAGGACAAGTGGTGCTTGGAGCTCAAGAAAGGAATCCCGCAAACAGAATATGCGTGCTGCTCACTGTGAATGCCGCTCGACTAGAGCTTGTTATGCTCGACCAGTCGAGCACCCTCCCAGAACATTCTGACATGCTCCAACAGAACCGCTCGACCAAGCTCCATCTGCTCGACTTGGTCGAGCGTATACCAGCAGCTACTGTCTCGCTTCTGTTTTATTGCTCGAGCAACCTTGCTCGATGGGTCGAGCATCCCTCCCCTGCACCTGCTGCCTTCACACACACTCTACCCATCACATGCATGACCCTCCTTGATTCATCGCCATCATTCATCACATGATTGGTGCTCTTGTTCTTCGTCGCACCCGCACCACGGCACTCCGAAGACCCTCTAAATGAGGGTGATTTGGCGCTTGCTCTAACAAAGTCAAAATCATATTTTCCTGAAGTATTGAAGGTTTAACCATGATAAGAACAATTACTTAAACAAATTTTTAATTCATGTAACTTCAGCACTAAGTATAAAACAAGTTTTCAAAACTTGGAACTCTGTCTTAAAACAGAATTGTAGTAATCATTTATAGCTGCTTCTCCTGAACAAACAATGCCTCTTTAAGGAATCAACTCCTTTCCTGCATGCTATCCATGTAGTCTTACTAGATCCATCTTCCAGGTTCCGTTCATCACTTGATCATTTTTTATGAATTTAGCATAAAGCTCATTGACCCTCTTCTTAGCCACTATGTAGTCGACCTTAAGAAATCCAAGAATTACTTGACAGTAGTTGTTCTAGTCAAATGAGTGCAAAAAATTTATTATTTTCTAAACTTAATGAACAATCTAGAGGAACAATTACTCTAAGAAAAAAAGGTAGTGTGACATTATATATAAGAGAGTTAAAATTCTGAATCTTAATCTTCAAATTAATTAGTCAAAATATTCAATTTAATTTTCAAGTTCATTGGTTATCAAATTCAAACCATCTTTACTTCCTAAACCTTTTTCTAATTTTATAGTTTTTTCAAAATATTAACTTTTAAATATTATTTTTCTTAAAATTATTTTTTTTAAATACTACTTCCTTCGTTCCACTATTCTTACTACATTTTCCTTTTTACGTAATACAATGCGTTATTTCGATCATTTATTGAATTATACACGTCTAAAAATTATAAAAAGTTAATATGATAAAAGTAGGCGATTAGACGATTCAAACAACATCCCACTTGACTATATTTTTTCTTACACATTAGTCGCGATATATAAAATAATCTGGAACGATGAATAGTGTCAATAAAGAAATGTAGTGAGTATTTCAGAAAGGAAGTAAAATATTATTTTATTATATTATATTGCAAAAAGAAATTTTTATTTTTTCAATTTTGTATAAAAGTTACGTTTTAATTTCCTTTCTTTAAACTTTTCTACATATTATTTTAACCTTATAACCTTGATTTAATTATTTTATACCTAAAGATTAGCAATATTTTACTATTAACTTTAAATTTAGTTTTAGGCAAAATTTTCCAAATAAACTATCATATTTTCATAATCAAACCTTAATCAAATTTATCCACTATTATAAAGCTTATCCACTTGTACAAAGTAGAACAAAAATATAATGAAATGAAATCTTTTATGTTTAACCCCATGATGTTCATCACTTATACAAACTACCACTATTTCCTTACACAAGTCAACCTTCTTCTACACATTAATCTCTTAGACATTCACTTATACACTCTAATCTCTTACACATTCACTTACACACTCTTAATCATTTATAAAAGTTAGTCTTCTTCTATACTGGTAACTCTCTTTTTCATACAATCTTATAATGAACTAGAGGTTACCTAAAACCCATTATAAATACTCCCTTAGCCATAAGATCACTTAAACCACTATAATCAAATCTTTCTGGCATTCTTTCTTATATCTTCACTTCATTAAAATCTTAATAACTTAACACCTTTATTATTAGTTGAAGAAAATCAAGAGGAACTAGCATAATACACCACTTTTCTAGCTTCAATTATCATTATTGGGATCATATTGGGTATTATTCAAGGTACTTGGAAGATTATCATTTAGGAGCTTTGAGCATTATTGGAGCTTGGTTTGGTATGGTATGACATCTTACCCTACCCTTTTTGTGGAATTCTACATTATGGTAAAACATCTTACCCTACCCTTCAAGTAGGAAGTTAGTTTGATTTAATTATGATTAAGATTATATTAAGTATATTTATGCTAAATGTATTTACAGTATGTTAATTTAGTAATCTTTGAACAAATTAAGGAAGTTGGGTGAAAATTATATTCTAGTGATATTAAGTATAATTTATGTCATAAACTAGTGTTAGTATGTTTATCAGTTTTGTGTTACATCAGCAATGTTATTATATTTAAGAATTTTATGTTAGAATTTTTCTTAATATGTTTATGTTAGCCTTGAAATTAGTTTATAAGGTAATATGTTATTTTATGAACATATTTTTATTAAGTATGGTTATACTCCACTAAGAATGTTGTTGTTATACTAATAAAGTTTATCCTTAAAAATTATAGTAAATTTCTAAGTTATAAGTGGTTATGTTAATTATTTTAAATAAAGGATTAGTATGATATAAAAAGGCCCTGAAATACTTAAGTCAGTCGGCCATTATTGTGTGCACCTGCTGTGGTGTTGAAGACTAGGATGCAACTGGAGGGTACTAAGTGTCTCATGTTGCGGGCTCTTGAAGGTGGGGTTTGATCTTGTTGTCTGCCTGTGAAAATACTTATAGGTCAATGCGGCCTGCCCTGCCAATATGCTGGGATGTTTCTGATTCAGCTATGAAGATGTTGGGCTGGTGATCTTCCATTGTTATGTTGAGGATGATATCACAATTCACAATGATGTTGATGGTTTAGCTATAATGCTTTGTGCTTTGAGGATGATGTCTCTACATTATCAGTGTCTTGAGATATTCCCTGGGCCTGATTGTGTGTTTGTGTAGGTGCAATTACGAACGCATTATAATGATGTTTTGGATGCTTATCGCATAGATTTATATTGTACTGGAGGGTAAGTTTTATCTCGTAGCAATTAGACCGACTTTGTTGTACGGGACAACATGTAAGCCCGTAAAGAAGGTTTTCGAGCAAATGATGGACGTAATAGAGATACGTATTATTGTAACACCCCGGCCCAACGGACCATCGGTGACTACTCATGGAGACTGTAGACTAACCCCACAGACCAACACAAGTCTTTCCAGCGCACTTTGGACTCACTTGTGCGCACCCAGGAAAACTTCTCAGGAGGTCAGTCATCCTAAGATTGCTCTCCACCAAGCACGCTTAACTGTGGACTTCTTAGCAAATGGGCTCCCTAGAAAAGAAGATGCACCTTGTTGATATGAGTAGTCTATCAATCTCTTTTCAAGCTAAATATGGGGTATCACACGTATGCTGAGGTGGATGTGTGGTTAAACTATGATGTACAGGATACAAAATCTGGTGTTCAGAGAGAAGTTAGGGGTCGTAAATCTCTCTACGAAGATGTGGGAGAACAGATTGAGGTGATTTGCATTGGGCATGTGCAGAGAAAGACCCATGACACCCCAGTAAGAAGAATCGAATGCATCATAGTGGTGGGCAACAGAAACAAAGGGAGACCTAGAAGGACGTGGGAGGCAGATTAAGAGTGACCTGCAAGAGCTCCACCTCTCTAAGGACCAGACCAGGGATAGGGCCAGTTGGCGGCGCCTTATCCACGTCTTCGATTACTAGACATGTACCTTCCGACCACCACTTATAACTGTTCTTTGCATTTATTTACCGCCCTTTACTTATCATTTGTTTATTTATTTGTGCGTATTATATTTGTTGTGTATCTTTAGTTAATTGATTACTATACATAGCTAACGTGCGTGCAAGTTGCAGGTTTTCGGATATCTCTTTGAAGACCCTTTAGAGCCGGAAGACTCTCTGACTGAACTCTCCTGTATGGGTATGAGATGTCGTCTATCTTCACTCCTCAGACCCTGAGCATAGTTTGTCTATGAGCAGGATATACTAGGTATGATGATGATGATGATGACGACGACGACGTTAACGGCTTGACCTAAATTTATGTAAAAAGATATAAAAGTGTGTTTAATGAATTTGCCTTTTAGAATTATGAGTGAAATTTTGATTTTATGTTAAAAAAAATGACATTTTCATTTTACTTTAGAAAATTAATGTAATGGGCTTGATAAAAATGGCATTCTTGTTCAATCAAAAGAACAATTATGACCTTTGTGAGTTCGGAAAGAATAAAATTGTCAATCAAGTCCGGAAATTGATGTTGGGGTGGGTTTGTAAAGAATGACACTACAAAAAAATTGCAAGCCAGCGACTCAGTTTAGCGACTAAACGATTTTAGTCGGTATTTCCGACTAAAATACCGACTAAAATGTTTTAGTCGGTAATACCGACTAACGGGTGACTAAAACAGAATGGTCGGAAATTTCAGACTAACTTGCGACTTTTTATTTTAGTCGCTATTTTTCCGACCATAAATGTAGTCGCTAGTTAGTCGCCAAAAAAAAAAGAAAAAAAAATACAGCAATAAACGTTTTATTTTGTCCGACTAAACTCCGACTAAAAGTGGGTCATTAAATAGTCGGAAACATCCTGATTTTGTCTATAAATACCCCCCCTGCGTCATTTTTCATTTGCACCTTTCCCTCTTCTCTCTATAATTCATCTGTTTTTCTCTTGTCACCCTCCACCTCCACCCCTATTTAACTCTCCTACTTGAGTAAGAATTAAGTAGGGGTGGAGGTGGAGGGTGACAAGTTGAAAAACTAAAAATAAACGGTCTCGAAATATTAATAAAACGATTCAATCATAATAAAAATATGACAAATTAAAATTGAATATTGATCTTGGAGCTGCTAGACCTTTCAACTTTATCATGTTTCTCACTTGCCCCGTTCTTCTTCGTACCCATACTCGAGTTTGTTTACTTAAGTATGGGTTCGGGAAGAACGGGACAAATTGCGAAACATAAATTTAACAGTTCAATCGTATCAAAAATATGGAAAAATTTGATATTAAAGGTATGAACCACATTTGCTTATAAACATACATAAATTTGTTCCTCATTGTTGTTCACTGTATCCCTCCCCTCTCCACTCGTACATGGTTAATTTCAATCGGTGTACGTGTGGAGAAAGGGGTGGGATATAGTGATTAACATGAATTTATTGTATCCGACGTCTCTCCACGCGTACATGATTAATTTCAATCGGTGTACGTGTGGAGAAAGGTGTCGGATATAGTGATTAACATAAATTTAATGGTTGTTTTTAAGCAAATGAGACTTGCCCCAAATTTGTTTTTCACTGTATCCCACCCTCTCCACTCGAACATGGTTAATTTCAATCGGTGTACGCGTGGAGAAGGGTGGGATATAGTGATTAACATAAATTTAAAGGTTGCCCTAAAATTGTTCTTTACTATATCCTACCTCTTTTCATCTCGTACATGGTTAATTTCAATCGGTGTACGTGATGATAAAGGGGAAGGATGTAGTGATTTACATAAATTTAATGGTAGTATTTTGTTGTATAAAAAAATACTAATGAGCTTTTTTTTCAATATATCCTACGCTTCTTGACACGTACATGATTAATTTCACTTGGTGTATCAATCGGTGTACGTGTCAAGAAGTAGTAGGTTATGTTGATTAACATAGCTATTTTTTCACGAAAAAAATTTTAATGAGCTTTTTTTTCGTGCCGTTTTGTTCTTCACTATATCCTACCTCTATTCAACTTGTACATGGTTAATTTCAATCGGTGTACGAGATGATATAGGGGTAGGATGTAGTGATTTACATAAATTTAATGGTAGTATTTTGTTGTATAAAAAAATACTAATGAGCTTTTTTTTCAATATATCCTACGCTTCTTGACACGTACATGATTAGTTTCACTCGGTGTATCAAACGGTGTACGTGTCAAGAAGTAGTGGGTTATGTTGATTAACATAGCTATTTTTTCACGAAAAAAATTTTAATGAGCTTTTTTTTCGTCCCGTTTTGTTGTAATAATTATCAGTACTTAATCGAAATATATGTTCTTCTTACTTATTGTCCTGTATGTTTTCTATAAAAATGTGTTAGAAACGCTTAAAATATGTTTCTCAAAAGTGTAGATAATGAGCAACGTATTATTTTACTTATATTTGCTACTGAAAAAGAATAATTTTTGATTTGCAAGGCGTTGGTTTGCCCGATAGTGGTACTTACGGCCTATTCTACTACCTCTAGTTTCATCATCGGGTGGCTCCCATTTGTTTTACGATATGAACAATGTCAAAAAACATATAGGAACTACTAAATGGTGAATTGGAGGGAGTATAGGTTGTAAATTCCACTAATGCGCGATAGTGGTACTTACGGCCTATTCTACTACCTCTATTTCATCATTAAGTAGCTCCAATTTGTTTTACGATATGAACAATGTCATAAAACATATAGGAACCACTTAATGGTGAATTAGAGGGAGTATAGGTTGTAAAGTCCACTATTGGGCAGCTAACGCCATGCAATGAAAAAAATTTTCTTAGTAAAATCATAATAAGTAAATTTACGATGCTTATTTTCTACATTTTTGAGAAACATACTTTTAACGTTATCAATTTTTATAGTACATACGACGAACTAAGTAAGGAAAAACACAATTTCAACTTAGTACTAATAATTTTAAAACAAAATGGCCGGAAAAAAAGCTCATTTTAATTTTTTTTTAAAGTTCTACCGACTAGCTTGCGACTACAAAGCCAGTCGCCAACTAGTCGGTAAAGGGTGGTCAAATGGAAGTTTTTACCTGAGTATCCGTGTCAAAATGGGTCAAAAAGCACTTATTACCTGAATATCCGTGCTTTTAGCGACTAACTTGCGACTAATAGGCTAGTCGCCTAGTGGTCGGTAATTTCAAAATTTAAAAACATTAAGTGGCACATTTTTTCATGACCGACACTCTACCGACTACATATGCAGTCGCAGGCTTGTCGGCATTTAGTCGCCATATGTTCAGATTTACCTATAAATACCCCTCATCGATAGTTCTTATTACATTTCATATCAATCAATTCTCTCTCTATTTCATTCTATCAAAATTATTTAGGTATGATATTAGTATTTTACGGTTTCAATATCTCGTTGCAAGGCGTTGGTTTGCCCGATAGTGGTACTTACGGCCTATTCTACTACCTCCAATTCACCATGTAGTTCCTATTTGTTTTACGATATGAATAATGTCAAAAAACATATAGGAACTATTTGATGTGAATTGGAGGGAGTATAGGTTGTAATGTCAAAAAATTTTAATGACCTTTTTTTCCGTGCCATTTTATTGTAATAATTATCAGTACTTAATTGAAATATATGTTTTTCTTACTTATTATCTTGTATGTTTACTATAAAAATGTGTTAGAAACGCTTAAAATATGTTTCTCAAAATAGTAGAAAGTGAGCAACGTATTATTTTACTTATACTACTGAAAAAGAATAATTTTTGATTTGTAAGGCGTTGGTTTGCGCGATAGTGGTACTTACGGCCTATTCTACTACCTCTAATTCACCATGAAATAGTTCCTATTTGTTTTTCGATATGAACAGTGTAAAAAAACATATATATAGGAACCACTTTATGGTGAATTGAAGGGAGTATAGGTTGTAAAGTCCACTATTGCGCGATAGTGGTACTTACGGCCTATTGTACTACCTCCAATTCCCCATTTAGTAGCTTCCATTTGTTTACGATATGAATTATGTCAAAAAAACATATAGAAACTACTAAATGGTGAATTGGAGGGAGTATAGGTTGTAAATTCCACTAATGCGCGATAGTGGTACTTACGGCCTATTGTACTACCTCCAGTTTCCCATTAAGTAGCTCCCATTTGTTTTACGATATGAATAATGTCAAAAAACATATAGGAACTACTTAATGGTGAATTGGAGGGAGTATACGTTGTAAAGTCCACTATTGCGTTACCAACGCCATTGCAATGAAAAAAAATTTCTTAGTAGAATCATAATAAGTAAATTTACGATGCTTATTTTCTACTATTTTGAGAAACATACTTTTAACGTTATCAATTTTTATAGTACATACGACAAACTAAGTAAGGAAAAACGCAATTTCAATTTAGTACTAATAATTGTAAATCAAAATGGCCGGAAAAAAAGCTCATTTTAATTTTTTTTTTAATTTCTACCGACCAATTGGCAACTGAAACGTGGGTCGCTATCTGGTCGGTATTTTGAAATTAGGAATTTGCACGTTTTTATTTTTTCTTTTTTTTTTTTTATAATTTACCAACGCAGTATTTTGTTGTTTTGCAGAGCAATGGACTTACGAGCTGAAAGAAGTTGGATGTACCAACGAAGTTCTAAAGGAGTTTATAATATTAGATATTTAGAAGGGGTCGAAGAATTTATACAATTTGCAAAGAAAAAAAATCCAACTGAAGTTAGATGTCCGTGTAAAAAGTGCGGTAATCGTAGAGTGTGGGTTCCAAATGTCGTAAGAGACCATCTGTTAAAGAAGGGGTTTGTTGAAAATTACTACGATTGGTACCTGCACAAATGTCACGACAGAGCACCTATTTGTACTGATTGGGCTCCGGTTGAGCCACAGCTGAACACGGTTCAAAATCCGTATGCACAAATGGTATATGATGCAGCAGCGAGTGCTTTTCCGGATACACATCATCATTTTCTACCGCATCGTGATGATGTCGTCGATAATGTACCATACTCGCCCGTTCAAAATGATGAAGAGCCGAACCCTCAATCCAGACAGTTCTTTGAAATGTTAAGGGCCGCCAACTTACCTCTGTACCCTGGCTGTGAAACACATACTCAAATGTCGGTCATAGGAAGGATGTCTAGCCTGAAGACAGACTTTCGTATGCCAGAAAGAGTTTATGATGAGTTATGTCAATTTATTATTGAGTTGTTACCGAAAGATAATCGGATGACAACAAGTTTTTATGATACGAAGAAACAAATTTCGGCTCTTGGATTGCCGGTAGAGAAGATTGATTGTTGCGTCAATAGGTGTATGATTTATTGGGGCCCAACAGCGAGTATGACACAGTGTGATGAGTGTGGGGTTTCAAGATGGGTATCTGATAACACTCCTAGAAAGCAGTTTCACTACTTTCCCATCGGTCCCAGGCTACAACGGTTGTATGCTTCTGCGACTACTGCCAGCCACATGAGGTGGCATGCGGAGCACCGATCAGAGGATGGAGAGATGTGTCACCCCTCGGACAGTGAGGCCTGGTTAACTTTTAACGCGACGCATCCGGGTTTTGCATGGGAGCTAAGAAATGTGAGACTGGGGTTGTGTACAGATGGTTTCAATCCATTCGGCAGCTCGAGACAACAATATTCATGTTGGCCCGTAATACTAACTCCATACAATCTTCCGCCCTTGATGTGCATGAAGAAACAGTACATGTTTTTAACGGTGATTGTCCCGGGCCCTAACAATCCCAAACATAAGATTGACCTGTACCTGCAGCCATTGATACACGAGCTAAACTTGTTGTGGGAAGATGGAATCCAAACATACGACGTATCCAAGAGGCAAAACTTTCAGCTTCGTGCGGCTTTGATGTGGACAATCAACGATTTTCCAGCTTATTCGATGATGTCGGGGTGGAGTACAGCTGGCGTGCACGCTTGTCCATACTGCATGGATGATTCCAAAGCATTTTATTTGAGACACAGTAGAAAAGTGAGTTGGTTCGACTCACACAGAAGATTTTTACAGAGTAGGCACCCATACCGCAGAACTCAGTAAGCATTGTGTTGGATGGAAGAAGAGAAGTATTTTTTGGGATTTGCCGTACTGGAGCACAAACATGATCCGTCACAACCTTGACGTGATGCACATTGAGAAGAATTTCTTTGATAACATTTTCAACACAATAATGTGTGTGCTGGGAAAAACTAAGGATCATCTCAAGGCACGTCAAGATTTAGCCGAGCTCGGGATCCGATCAGAATTGCATCCAGTTGGTTCAACCATCCCCAAGGCATCATACACACTGAACAGAGAGCAAATGGCTGTCCTTCTTGAGTGGCTTAAAACTCTGAGATTTCCTGATGGGTATGTCTCAAATTTAGCCAGGAACATCGACATGGCTAAACATCAAGTATTCGGGATGAAGAGTCATGATTGTCATGTGTTCATGCAACGACTGATTCCAATTGCGTTTCGAGAGTTGCTGCCAGCAAATGTATGGGCAGCTCTTACTGAAATTAGTCTGTTTTTTAGAACTCTTACTTCTCCGAGGATTTCTGCCGCAGATATGTGGAGGTTGGACGAGGAAATTGCAGTGGTGCTCTGTAAAAATAATTTGTTAAATTTAGATGCCTAGAATGCGAAATAGTTTAAACCAACGCATAGACCCTTGAACCGGTCAGCCATACGACCCTGATTCGCGACCGGCTCGACAGCTTGCCCGTTCTGACCCGGGCACCCAAGCGGTTTCGCTCTCTCAACCATCTGCGGGTTTAGAGGAGCATTTTCTGCGGTCAGACTTTAGGAGGGCAGTTGGGTCTGTCGCTCCCTCTCCGGTGTCATCACGTGCTTCGCCACGTAACGCACTCACACCGGAGACTGACACAGCCCAGGGCCCGCCACGCGAGGACCCTCCACCTCCACCCCTACACCGACCACCTCCTCTTCCATGGCTGCCCAACGAGGGCACGTTTGCCACCGACACTGGCAACCAAGTATCAACGTCCATTGGTAGGACGTTTGAGGCCTACCAAGATCCTAGAGCGTGGGCTTGGAAGTACCTATCTAAGGATTCTATCGAGTTCTATTGGGATCAGTTTCAAGTAAGTATATTTACTACATTATTTCATTATTTGATTAACTTTTAATTGACTTGTTTGTTGTACTAATACTGATTGTTTTTGTCGTTTCAGAGACAATGGTCTTGGGATCCCTCTATCACCACACGGTGCGCAAGGAGTGGTTGAAGAGGGCCAAGATCCGGTACAAGGACATGGTTCATTCTATAAGAAAAAATTATGAAGAGAATAATGAATATATGCCCGATTGGGTGTCGGCGGAGGCTTGGGGAGAGTGGATACAGGCCTGGGCAGCTCCAGAATTCCAGGCCAGGCGGGTGTGAGGGTAAAAGAACCGTCGCCGGGGCGATCCAACGGGTGTCGCAGAAGTCACCCATACCGGCGGCTCCGTGTCGGCCCGCAGGACACGGCGGATATTGGTATATACTTAACTTTTTATTAATTTAAATTTTTTAAAATTTTGTTTTTTTGTTTATTTATACATTATTTTTATTAAACCATCCACTTTGTTTTTACAGGAAAAAGAACAGAAGCGCACGCCTTCTTCTTATGAGTTGTTTCTACGCACTCATAAGGTGAAAACAAAGGACGGGTCGCAGTGGATCAACGAGAAGTCCAAGGCCGTGAACGTAAGTGCAATTAATTATGTTCTTTTTTTAAGTACTCATGAATCATAGTAGTTAGTTTTTTGGTAACTAGTATAGCTTTTGGTAAATTAGCTGTTTTAGAATACTTTGGACATTTGATATTGGATTTTGAGGAAATGCTGGTTTGATAGCTGTTTTCGTAGTTTAGCTTTTATTTCAGGGTTATGTAATTTTTGGTTTAGTTATTTTATAGTCGAAACTCTGCCGAAATTTTTATATAATTTTATGCTTTGTTCAGGACGAGTATTTACGCCTCCATGCCGAGCTGTCTATCGATGCTTCTGATGAGGAGGAAAATGAGGCCTACTTTCAGGCCGTCAAAAATGTCGAAGCACAGGAGTCGACGAAGAAGCCCTCCAAGGCTGTCACTACAAAAAAATTGCAACCCAGCGACCCAGATTAGCGACTGGACAAATTTAGTCGGTATTACCAACTAAACAGAGACTAAAATACCGACTAACATGTTTTAGTCGGTAATACCGACTAAATAGAGACCAAAAAACTTTGGTCGCCGTTTCCAGACCAACTTGCGACTTTATGTTTTAGTCGCTATTTTTCCGACCATAAATGTAGTCGCTAGTTAGTCGCCAAAAAAGAAAAAAAGAAAAAAATACGGGAATAAACGTTTTATTTCTTCCGACTAAACGCCGACTTAAACTGGGTCGTTAAGTAGTCGGTAATATCCTGATTTTGTCTATAAATACCCCCCCCCCTGCGTCATTTTTCATTCGCCCCAATCCATTTCCCTCTTCTCTCTATAATTTATCTGTTCTTCTCTTGTCGCCATCCACCACCACCCCTATTTAACTCTCCTACTTGAGAAGAATTAAGTAGGGGTGGAGGTGGAAGGCGAGAAGTTAAAAAACAAAAAAATAAACGGTCTCGAAATATTAATAAAACGATTCAATCAAAATAAAAATATGGCATATTAAAATTGAATATTGATCTTGGAGCTACTAAACCTTTCAACTTTATCATGTTTCTCACTTGCCCCGTTCTCTTCGTACCCATACTCGAGTTTGTTTACTTAAGTATGGGTTCGGGAAGAACCGGACAAATTGCGAAACATAAATTTAACAGTTCAATCGTATCAAAAATATGGAAAAATTTGATATTAAAGGTATGAACCACATTTGCTTATAAACATACATAAATTTTTTTCTCATTGTTGTTCACTGTATCCCTCCCCTCTCCACTCGTACATGGTTGTTGTTCACTCGTACAAGGTTAATTTCAATCGGTGTACGTGTGGATAAAGGGGTGGGATATAGTGATTAACATGAATTTATTATATCCGACGTCTCTCCACGCGTACATGGTTAATTTAATCGGTGCACGCGTAGAGACGCGGTTGGATATAGTGATTAACATAAATTTAATGGTTGTTTTTAAGCAAATGAGACTTGCCTCAAATTTGTTTTTCACTGTATCCTATCCCTTTCCAGACGTACATGATTAATTTCAATCTGTGTACATGATTAATTTTAATCGGTGTAAGTCTGGATCAAGGGGTAGGATATAGTGATTAACGTTATAAATTTTTTTTGTACACTTCATCACAAAGTTCGAACATACTCTAATTTAAATGGTTATATTTATTGTATAAAAGTTGTTTAATGTTTTTCACTGTATCCTATCCCTCTCTACCCGTACATTATTAATTTAAATCGGTGAAATGATTAATATTAATAGGTGTACGGGTGGAGACTTGATAGGATATAGTGATTAACGTTATTATATTTTTGTACACTTAATCACAAAATTCGAAATATTGTATAAAAAAATTTTAATGAGCTTTTTTTCGTGCCATTTTGTTATAATAATTATCCGTACTGAATTGAAATATATGTTTTTTTCCTACTTATTATCTTGTATGTTTACTATAAAATTGTGTTAGAAACGCTTAAAATATGTTTCTCAAAATTGTAGAAAATGCGCAACGTATTATTTCTAGAAGCTAACAAAGCAGTAACTGACGGTTCTGGCTTAACTTGTTCACAAAGTGCAGTTTTAAGTTATCTTGGTTTCAAGTGTTTTGCTTCAGGCTATTATCACTAGAACTATCGAGATTGTAATAATTGTTTGAACCCCTACGGCATCGCCTTTTATTTTTGACGTCATGGACATGAGAATCCTAATCATGGGTTTACGAACTCAAAGAAGTTGGATGTACACCCCATACTCTACGATTACATCCAACTTCTTTCAGTTCGTAAGTCCATGATTAGTATTTCTATGTCCATGACGTCAAAAATAAAAGGCGATGCCATAGGGGTTCAAACAATTTTTGCTACCTCTAGTTTAGAAAATGTGCAACGTATTATTTTACTTATATTTGCTACTGAAAAAGAATAATTTTTGATTTGCAAGGCGTTGGTTTGCCCGATAGTGGTACTTACGGCCTATTCTACTACCTCTATTTCACCGTTAAGTAGCTGCAATTTGTTTTAAGATATGAACAATGTCAAAAAACATATAGGAACTACTAAATGGTGAATTGGATGGAGTATAGGTTGTAAAGTCCACTATTGGGCAGCTAACGCCATGCAATGAAAAAAATTTTCTTAGTAGAATGATCATAAGTAAAGTTACGATGCTTATTTTCTACACTTTTGAGAAACATACTTTTAACGTTATCAATTTTTATAGTACATACGACGAACTAAGTAAGGAAAAACACAATTTCAACTTAGTACTAATAATTTTAAAACAAAATGGCCGGAAAAAAAAGCTCATTTTAATTTTTTTTTTTAAGGTTTTACCGACTATTTTGCGACTATTATGCCAGTCGCCAACTAGTCGGTACAATGTGGTCAAATGGAATTTATTACCTGAGTATCCGTGTCAAAAAGGGTCAAAAAGCACTTATTACTTGAATATCCGTGTTGTTAGCGACTAGCCTGCGACTATCTATTAGTCGCCAGGTAGTCGGTAATTTCAAAAGTTTTTGTCTTTTCCAACGTCTTTTCAAACATTAACTGAGGCAACAAATTAGGGCGGTGAAACGGGTAAACTTTTACTCCGACTACCGTGGTAGTCGGTGATTGGTCGGTAACTTAATCGCCATACGTTCAGAAATACCTATAAATAACCTTCATCGATAGTTTCTTCAAAAAAAAAAAAAACCTTCATCGATAGTTACTATTCTATTTCATATCAATCAATTCTCTCTTTATTTCATTCTATCAAAATTATTTAGGTATGATATTAGTATTTTACGGTTTTAATATCTCGTTGCTATGTTTCTCACTTTGCCCTTCTCTTCCTCACATTCGTACTCGAGTTTTTTCAATACAGTACGGATGTGGAAAGTTACGGGCAAGGTGATTAATATAGATTTTACGGTTTCAATTGTATAGGACAAAAATTTTAATGAGCTTTTTTTCCGTGTCATTTTGTTGTTATAATTATCAGTACTTAATCGAAATATATGTTTTTCTTACTTATTATCGTGTATGTTTACTATAAAAATGTGTTATATACGCTTAAAATATGTTTCTCAAAATTGAAGATAATGAGCAGCTTCTGAGGTTCCATATTTTGATTTACAGTCGTTACTTTTCATCTCATATTTTGAAGACCTACATGGTCTTGGACCAGTAACTTCTATTTCCTCACTTTTTTTATAGCTGGTAGTGTTTGCTTTCAAAAATTTTTAATTTTATGGTCATTTCTAGAAGCTAACAAAGCAGTAACTGACGGTTCTAGACCATAACATTAACAATCTTTCAAGGCAAACACTACCAGCTATGAAGAAAAGTGAGGAAATAGAAGTTACTGGTCCAATATCACGTAGGTCTTCAAAATATGAGATGAAAAGTAACGACTGTAAATCAAACCCCAGAAGCTACTCATTGTCTACAATTTTGAGAAACATACTTTTAACGTTATCAATTTTTATAGTACATACGACGAACTAAGTAAGGAAAAACGCAATTTCAATTTAGTACTAATAATTGTAAATCAAAATGGCAGGAAAAAAAGATCATTTAAATTTTTTTTTTTTAAATTTGTACCGACCAGCTGGCGACTAATATGTTGGTCGCTAACGGGTCGGTATTTTGAAATTAGGAATTTGCACGTTTTTAATTTTTTTTTTGTTTTAAATATAATTTACCAACGAAGTATTTTGTTGTTTTGCAGAACAATGGACTTACGAGCCGAAAGAAGTTGGATGTACGAACGAAGTTCTAAAGGAGTTTATAATATGAGATATTTAGAAGGGGTCGAAGAATTTATGCAATTTGCATAGAAAAAAAATCCAAATGAAGTTAGATGTCCGTGTAAAAAGTGCGGTAATCGTAGAGTGTGGGTTCCGGATGTCGTAAGAGACCATCTGTTAAAAAAGGGGTTTGTTGAAAATTACTACGATTGGTACCTGCACAAATGTCACGACGGAGCACCTATTTGTACTGATTGGGCTCCGGTTGAGCCACAGCTGAACACGGTTCAAAATCCGTATGCACAAATGGTATACGATGCAGCAGCGAGTGCTTTTCCGGATACACATCATCATTTTCTACCGCATCGTGATGATGTCGTCGATAATGTACCATACTCGCCCGTTCAAAATGATGAAGAGCCGAATCCTCAAGCCAGACAGTTCTTTGAAATGTTAAGGGCCACCAACTTACCTCTGTACCCTGGCTGTGAAACGCATACTCAAATGTCGGTCATAGGAAGGATGTCTAGCCTGAAGACAGACTTTCGTATGCCAGAAAGACTTTATGATGAGTTATGTCAATTTATTATTGAGTTGTTGCCGAAAGATAATCGGATGACAACAAGTTTTTATGATACGAAGAAACAAATTTCGGCTCTTGGATTGCCGGTAGAGAAGATTGATTGTTGCGTCAATGGGTGTATGATTTATTGGGGCCCAACAGCGAGTATGACACAGTGTGATGAGTGTGGGGTTTCAAGATGGGTATCTGATAACACTCCTAGAAAGCAGTTTCACTACTTTCCCATCGGTCTCAGGCTACAACGGTTGTATGCGTCTGCGACCACTGCCAGCCACATGAGGTGGCATGCGGAGCATCGTACAGAGGATGGAGAGATGTGTCACCCCTCGGACAGTGAGGCCTGGTTGAATTTCAATGCGACACATCCGGATTTTGCACGGGAGACAAGAAATGTGAGAATGGGGTTGTGTACAGATGGTTTCAACCCATTTGGCAGCTCGGGTCAACAATATTCATGCTGGCCCGTAATACTAACTCCATACAATCTTCCGCCCTTCATGTGTATGAAAAAGCAGTACATGTTCTTAACGGTGATCGTCCCTGGCCCTAACAATCCAAAACATAAGATTGATTTGTACCTCCAGCCATTGATACATGAGTTACAGCTGTTGTGGGAAGATGGGATCCAGACGTACGACGTATCCAAGAGGCAGAACTTTATACTTCGTGCAGCTTTGATGTGGACAATCAACGACTTCCCAGCTTATTCGATGATGTCGGGGTGGAGTACATCTGGCTTGCACGCTTGTCCGTACTGCATGGATGACTCCAAAGCCTTTTATTTAAGGCACAGTAGAAAAGTCAGTTGGTTTGACTCACATAGGAGATTTTTAGATAGTACACACCGATTTCGTAGAAACCGGGTGCTTTTTAGCCGTGGAGTTGTTGAGAAGGCTGTAATGCCCGAAATACGTACGGGAAATGAGCTTTTGGAGGAGTTGGATCGTTTTGGGTTTTTAAGGGTGTTTGAAGACGATGCAGCAGAGTTCAACGCGGATTTAAGTAGACATTGTGTTGGATGGAAGAAGAGAAGTATCTTTTGGGATTTGCCGTATTGGAGCACAAATATGATCCGTCACAACCTTGACGTGATGCACATTGAGAAGAACTTCTTTGATAACATTTTCAACACAATAATGTGTGTGCCTGGAAAAACTAAGGATCATCTCAAGGCACGTCAAGATTTAGCGGAGCTCGGGATCCGATCGGAATTGCATCCAGTTGGTTCTACCATCCCCAAGGCATCATACACACTAAACAGAGAGCAAATGGCTGTCTTTCTGGAGTGGCTTAAAACTCTGAGATTTCCTGATGGGTATGTCTCTAATTTAGCCAGGAACATCGACATGGCTAAACATCAAGTATTCGGGATGAAGAGTCATGATTGTCATGTGTTCATGCAACGACTGATTCCTATTGCATTTCGAGAGTTGCTGCAAGAAAAACTATGGGAAGCTCTTACTGAAATTAGTCTGTATTTTAGAAGTCTTACTTCTCCGCGAATTTCTGCCGCAGATATGTGGAGGTTGGACGAGGAAATTGCAGTTGTGCTCTGTAAGTTAGAGACTATATTTCCTCCAACATTCTTTGGCGTCATGGAACATCTGCCTGTTCATCTAGCTTACGAGGCGAGGATTGCTGGCCCGGTACATTATAGGTGGATGTATCCCTTTGAGAGGTAATTACTAATTACACGTCTAAAATATTAGTACTATTTACTTTTCTGATAACTTTTTACATGTCTTAATAATTACTCTTTGGTTTAAATTACAGGTATCTTCGACATTTAAAACTTAATGTCAAAAACAAAGCACATGTTGAAGCCTCGATCTGCAACGCATATCTTAATGAAGAAGCATCATACTTTGTATCGCATTACTTTGGGCCAGATGTTCGATGCAGAGTTATTAGAGATCTACCTAGAAACGATGATGGATTCTTTACCAACGTCAGACCGGGTGTTTTGTCCATATTTACACACCCAATCAAACTTCATGGTCGGGGTAAGGCTCTTATGATGGATGAAGCAGATCTCAAAATTGCTCAGACTTATATTCTGCGAAACTGTCCAGAGGTGAATCAATTTTATGATCAGTTCGTACACTTAATCACAAAGTACGAACCTAATCTAAACGCAGAGCAAGTTGACCATGTGGTCCAAGACCAGTTTGCCGCATGGTTTAAACAGATTGTGAGTACACGTTAACCATCGTTACTTGTTGTGTAAATAATATTACGTATTTACATTGAATTATTGTTTTTATATGCAGTCCAGGGACGGGTTTCTTGACGGTGTGGATAATGCCGATATTCTTAAGGACCTCGCCGAGGGACCTTTGCACAAGGCACGTCGCTATAATGTTTGTTACGTGAATGGTTATAGATTTCACACTATGTCTCATTCCTCAAAAAAGAAATCTTCTGAGAACAGCGGGGTGTGCGTGAAATCCGATGATAACAGTCCGGATGAAACCGACTTTTACGGAAAGTTAGAGGATATTATTGAACTCGAGTTTCGAGCACTTCCAATGAAACGGGTCACTCTATTCAAATGTCATTGGTTTGATCAGACTACCACCGGATACGGCCATGGTACGAGAATCCATCCGCGTTATAAGCTGGTTGACGTTCATATTGGTCGATCCTATAGAAAATACGATCCTTTTGTGCTAGCCTCTCAAGCTTCCCAAGTTTATTACTTATCTTATCCCAGTTTAAGGCAAAACATGAAAGATTGGCGAGCCGTTTGCAAAGTCAGATCAAAGCAATTCGAGGAGACTGCTTTTCAACTGGAAGAGAAATCACCGGATTTTGTGGTAAATGAAGATGTTTCCGACGCACAAGTCGAGCCGTTGCGTGATCCCGCTGGAGAACTTTTAGTCTTAGACGAAACGGTTCATGATGACGAGGAAAATGAAGACAACGACGAAGACCTTGTATTATCTGACGACGAGGATGTCGATGACGATTATGTAACCCAATAATATGTTATTAATAATTATATGTTTATTTAAAGTTCTTTTTTTACATTGGGTCGTAAATTTTGTATATTTTAATATCGTATTTAAAATTTTATTATTATTAATTATAAAATAATAATAATAACAATAATAATAATAATAATAATAATATAATAATAACAATAATAATAATAATAATAATAATATAATAATAATAATAATAATAATAATAATAATATTAATAATAATAATAGTAATAATAATAATAATAATAATAATAATAATAATAATAATAATAATAATAATAATAATAATAATAACGAAAACAATTAAAAAAGAGGCGCCAAATTCAAATCTCCGACTAAACTACCGACTACCTCTTAGTCGCTGTAGAAACGTATAGAGACAATGAAGTGTAACAAGAGGGGGGGGGGAATTGTTACTTGTTCTCTTTAGAGTATTTTCGCCCTTTTCTTGCGGAATTTGAATAAAGAAAATACTCAAAACAGATTAAAAGAAAACTTTAAAGAAACACAAAGAATTTAACGTGGGAACAAGAACCACGACCCTCTAGGGATTTCGATTCTCTATTATTTTATGTAATTTAATTCTCTATTACATAAAATACATTTCTCCTTCTCTTTCTCTTCTTCTTTCTCGATTTCTTTCTTGTTCCTTCTCTCGATTCTCCTTCTCTTTCTCTCTTCTCTTTCTCTCTTCTCTTTCTCACTTCCCCCTTAGACTTACCCAAGTCTAATTACAAAATTCTCTCAAAAACCCATACAAGATAAATTCTCTAAATTGGATGAACAAACAAAGATAGCACAAGGAAAAATTTAGGAATTAATTTTCGGTTTAGAACACTCAAAAATTTCCTTTTCTTGATTCTTGAATCTCACGAAAATGGGCACAAGTTTTCGGAAATAATTTTCTCTCAATGTTGATCACCAAGGGAGCACTCGAATGATAAGAGTGATTATTTTTCTCCCTTGATCTCCATAGGAGAATTCTAAAGATTTTTCATGAATATTTCTCTCCTTGTTGATCGCCAAATGTTTGTACCGGTTAGAAAAATGCTTTTATAATCATTTTAGAACAAGTTATGCCATAAACCCATTATCTAAAGACAAGGGATTAGTGGGCATTGACCGTGAGAAGGAAATAACTACCTTGGTGGTTATTCAAACTCTAACCTTGACTCTAGCTAAAAATAGCCATTTTCAAGAGACTTTTTAGGAGTTAGTTATTTTAATTCTTAGATTAATTCCTTGTGCTTTCTTGTTTATTAACCGTACAACAAAACTAAAATATAGAAAAATTAACTTAAGACTTTTTCTAAATAATTTTGTTGACTTCTCCTCTGACCGGATTCTGGAGGAACAACGTACTGTCTCTATCTGCAACAATATCAGTTTATCAATATCAGGAACAGTAGACTTGGATTCTACTCTTGACTTCCTCATTGACCTTCTCTACTGACTTTGACTTTGTTGACTTTGACTTTGACTTGTACGATTGCCATTGACCAGTCCTTAGGTACCATCGACGATTACAATAATCGGATATATTACCTACAAAACAATCTCTAAAATACTTTGTTTGTTTATAAATTGTTAAGTCATCATCAAAACTCAAATGGGCCAACAAATTCCCCCTTTTTGATGATGACAAACTTATAAACAAACTTTGTTAAAAGAAAGAGTAAAACTAATAACTTTGAACATGTTAGAGATTAAACACAAGTTCAAACATATTTAGTAAATTAAATCGTTACAAGTAATTTACCAAACTCTAAAGCAAGCATATTACTCTAAAATATTTTTGGCGAAAATCATGTGATTAAGCATGACTTCAAGTTTTTAATTTCAAAACAAAACAAAACATAAACATAAATACCAAAAACAAAAAGAAAAAACATAATAATTAAAAAAACTTAAGGACATAAAATTAAAAATTAAGAGACACAACAAATCAAGTAATTCTAATTAAGTAATTCAAGACAATTAAGTAAGTCAAGAAAATTATGAGTTGTATGAATCAAAGATAAACAAAGTAATATTCAATAAATCATGTCAAACAACAATTAACCAATTTAACCATTTGATCCATATAAACCAAACATAATCAAAACAGTAAGTCAACATACTCTTGTTTGGCTACTCTTCCCCTTTAAATATATCAAACAGTAAGTTATTAAACTAAGTGTCATGAAGTAAACCAAGAATAGAGAATCAATTATCCAAAGAATAAGCAAAAACGTAAGCATTCACAAGCATTCACAAAAGTTTGTTTGCTACTCTTCCCCCTTTTGGCATCAATCAAAAAGTAGGGATATGAATCAAAGCACAGCTCTAAGGCAAGCGTTAGACAAATTAAGATAGTAAGCAGCAAACTAAGAAAATAAATGCCCAAACATATATCAAGAAAGCATGCAAGCAAACATATTAGACCATGGGATAAGAAAATAAGGATGAAATAAAGGATTAAAAGATGTGGGTTAGTAGCATAAACCAAAAGAAACTGTCTTGTACCCCAGCTGGTACTAAAAAGAGCAAAAGAAAAACATTGTTTAGAGAATTACAAATAAAATGGGCCAACAAACAATAAATTTTAATTTGAAAACAGAAGCAGGAGGGATCAGGCAGCAGTCTCCTCATCAACAAATTCAGTCTGCACCTCCACCGTGTCAAGCTTCGCACCAAGACGGGATTCCATGTCGGTGAGTTGCTCAGCAATAGTGGAGAGTGAGGCACGAACTTCACTTTGGAAAGCACATAATTGGGACTGCATATCAAGTAGTGTAGAATGGACATGAGCAAGGGTAATAGGAGGAGGGATAGTAGTGGGATCATCAAAACCAGTGGATAAAGGTGATGGTGGTGATGTAACTGGTGGTGGAGTAGTTGCTATTGGTGATGGTGGTGGTGATGGTATAGGTGAGTTTGGTTTCGGTGATGGTGGGGTTTGAGGGGCAATATCAGCATTAAGGCACGAAGAACTCTTGGATGATTTCGTGATGTTCTTTAGATGCATATTGAAGTCCTCATCCTTTGAACTAGATTGTTCATCCTCTAGTTCCTCTATCTCTTCTTCCCCAACATGTTCCCCCTTACTAACAGCTTCCCCCTGAGTCACTGTTTCCCCTTGTTCCTGTTCTGTTTCTGCCTCAGTGGTGGCGGCAGTGGGAACAGTGTGCTGCTCTACATTCTCTACATTCTCCCCTTCTACTTCTGTTTCACCTTCCTCTTGTTCCTCATCGGAACTAACATACTCAACATCTTCTCCCACATCCTCTAGAATTCCATATGTCATTTAATGTAAGGTGTAAGTTGTTAAGACACTTAGCACCTATTTTGTTGTTGCAGCTCATTGGAAATTCTAGGCCGTCATGAGGCACACCAAACTTCTTAAAGATTCACATTAACAAACCTCCTTAGCACAATCAGGATCTACTACCTTGGCCTTCTTTGCGGGTTTTGAATATGAGCTTCCTTTTGTGGTAGAAAAAGTCCTTTTCGTGCCGACATGCAAGGGTTTTGTTGTTTTCGGTTTAGATGAAGTCTTGGGAGATTTCATGGTGATGATGAGATGAATTGATGAAGGTTGAAGAAGGAAAATGGGTTTGACGATTTTGCTAGGAGTAGTACAAGTAATGGGTTTATGAATGATGGATGTGACATGAGGAGTGGGTTATAAAGGGTTGAATGGACGGTTATGAAAAAGGTTTGTACTACTTCCATAATGGCGGTTTTAGGAGGTGTAAGGGTGGTTATTTATTAAGCTTAGTTCGTTGAATATGTCGATTTAGATAACTACCTTCCGAAACACCTCGATGATCCGTCTTCCATTTCATAAAATAATGTTGGCTCACCGAAATAAATTAAAATAAAGAAAATGCTGGAATTTGTGGAAAAATAAAATATTTTTGTGATTTTTTAAAATAGTTTATAATATGTGGATAATAAAATATATAATATAAAATAAATTATGCTACTCGGTCTAATTAGTTCAAACATGCAAGCAATCAAGATAAAGTTTAAGACATAAATTTAAATAGAAGCATACCCAAATCTCGCAATGATTGAGTGAACAATCTTGGTTGTCGTGGTTGATTGAACCCTTCCGATTTTTCAAGATGTTTTGAGGAGGAATACTAGCAATTAAACGTTAGTGAAGCTTGATCATACCTAGCTCCAACCTCATCTTTTCAAATTGTTCTCTTGGAAGCGGTTTGGTCATAATATCTGCAACTTGTTCACTAGTATTGATATGTTTAACAATAATATTTTTAAGCTCTACGTTATCCTTAAGGAAATGATGTCTAATATGAATATGTTTAACTCTAGAATGATGCACCGGATCTTTAGAAATACAAATAGCACTAGTATTATCACAATAAATAGGAACACATTCAAATTTAATACCAAAATCTCTTAGCTGTTGTTTAATCCAGAGCATTTGGGAACAGCAGGCTGCTGCTGCTACATATTCAGCTTCTGCCGTGCATAAAGCTACTGTGTTCTGTTTCTTGGAACTCCATGATACCAAACAAGATCCAAGAAACTGTACCATTCCTGAAGTGCTTTTTCTATTTACAAGATCACCTGCGTAATCTGCATCACTATACCCTTTCAAGTCATAGACATCACTTTTAGGATAAAATAATGATAAGTCATCTGTTCCCTTTAGATATCTAAGAATTCTTTTAACTGCCGTATAATGTGATTCTTTAGGATTTGATTGAAATCTAGCACACAAGCCAACACTAAAGGATATATCGGGTCTACTAGCTGTTAGATATAGTAGTGATCCTATCATGCCTCTATACATCGTTTGGTCAACATTAATTCCGTTAGAGTCTTCATCTAACCTAATGTTAGTGGCCATGGGTGTATGGTTTGTTTTAGCATTATCTAGTCCATATTTCTTTAGAAGTTCTTTTATATATTTTTGTTGATGAATAAAGATACCGTTAGCAGTTTGTTTAATTTGCAAACCAAGGAAGAAATTTAATTCTCCCATCATACTCATTTCAAACTCATTACTCATTAGGTCAGCAAATTTCTTACATAACGATTCATTTGTAGCACCAAAAATAATATCATCAACATATATTTGAACAACTAATATATTCGAGCCTTTATTCTTAAAGAATAAGGTTTTATCAATTTTACCACGTATGAACTTATTTTCAATCAAAAACTTAGATAATCTCTCGTACCATTGTCTAGGTGCCTGTTTTAGCCCATAAAGAGCTTTATCAAGCTTGTAGACGTGATCCGGAGAAATTGGGTTTTCAAAGCCAGGTGGTTGTTCCACATACACATCTTCTTCTAGAAACCCATTTAATTAAGAATGCACATTTTACGTCCATTTGATATAATTTAAAATTCATGAAAGCAGCAAATGAAATAAGAATTCTAATAGCTTCTAATCTAGCTACGGGAGCAAAAGTTTCAGTATAGTCAATACCTTCCTGTTGATTATAACCTTTTACCACCAACCTTGCTTTGTTTCTAACGATTATGCCGTGTTCATCCAGCTTGTTCCTGAATACCCATTTAAGTCCAATAATCTTCTTGTTCTTTGGTTTTGCTTCTAAGTGCCACACTTTGTTTCTTTCAAACTCGTTTAATTCATCTTGCATAGCTACCACCCAATCTGAATCTTGCAAAGCTTCTACATGATTCTTGGGTTCCATAGTTGATAGAAAAGCAAAGTGTGCACAAAAGTTTCTCATTTGTCCCCTTGTTTGCGTGCCTTTGTTCATGTCACTTATAATCAATTCTAGTGGATGTGACTTATGATGTTTCCACGGTCTTGGAACAAAGTCTCTTGTGGGGACAGATGTGGAAGCTGGTTCACTGACTTGGTTCTGATTTGGTTCAACTTCAATTCTTTCTTCTTGTGCTTCTGTTTGAATTTCTGGATTAGGAACTGCAAGCTGTTCCTGATCTGCCTGTGGTTCCTGTTCTTGATTTTGTTCAACATTCTGACCTTGTTGCTGTTCTACTGGATCTTGCTCCTTGTGTATATTTTCATCATCTTCCAGATCCGCAAGACCTATCTTAAAATCACTTGTTTCTTGTTCACTTGTCATAAAGTTAGTCTCATCAAATATAATGTGAACAGATTCTTCAACACACATTGTTTTCTTATTGTAAACTCTATATGCTTTACTATGAGATGAATAGCCAAGAAATACTGCTTCATCACTTCTTTCATCAAATTTACCTAAATTTTGTTTTCCATTAACATGCACAAAACATCGACATCCAAAGACTCGAAAATATGAAATATTAGGTTAATTCCTTTAAATAATTCGTAGGGGGTCTTAGAAGTGATTGGTCTTATTAAAACTCGGTTTAATATATAACAAGCAGTATTGACGGCTTCGGCCAAAAATTTCTAGGTAAACCACTAGCAATTAACATAGTTCTAGCCATTTCTTCTAATGTTCTATTCTTTCGTTCAACAACACCATTTTGTTGTGGTGTTCTAGGCGCGGAGAAATTATGACTTAAACCATGCTCATTACAATAATCCATAAACTTTGAATTTTCAAATTCTTTACCATGATCCGATCTTATGTGGACTAGTTGATTGTTACTAGATTTCTGAATTTTAGTAGCGAATGAACAAATTCATCAAAAGCCTCATCTTTGCTAGATAAGAATAAAGTCCATGTAAATCTACTGTAATCATCAACTATAACAAAAACATATCGCTTACCGCTGTGACTTTGGATTCTCATAGGTCCACAAAGATCCATATGAATTAATTCAAGTGGTTTTGATGTGGTGACGACATTTTTAGTTTTAAAGGATGACCTTGCATGTTTTCCTTTGGCACAAGGATCACATACTTCATTCTTTTGAAATTTTAGGGACGGTAATCCTCTTACTAAGTCTTTAGTACGTAAAGTATTAAGCAATGAAAAACTAGCATGACCTAATCTTTTATGCCAAAGTAGAGGGTCATCTTCTATAACACTCAGACATGTTAAACTGGTTTTAGGAACAGTGTGCAGGTCCACCACATAGGTGTTCCCTTTTCTAATTCCTTCCAGAATGATGTCACCTGTGTCGTTCCTAGAAATCATGCACTTCTCAGAAGTAAAGTTTACAGAGTTACCTTTATCACAAAATTGAGAAATACTTAATAGGTTGTGTTTCAAATTCTCGACCAAAAATACGTTATCTATAACGTGGGAACTTGACCTTCCTACCTTGCCTTTTGCAATGATTTCACCTTTCATATTGTCGCCAAAGGTCACAGTTCCTCCATCATAGGCTTCTAGTGAGAGAAATTTTGATCTATCGCCTGTCATGTACTTGGAACAGCCACTGTCGAGATACCATGAGCTGTTCCCCCTCACTAGAACCTGCAAAACGAACTTAGTTGTTAGAGGGTGGAACCCAGCCATCCTTGGGTTCCGTGTCGATTAAATAAGAATTAAATTTCTTAATCCAAACTCTATCGACGTATATTTGGTTCGTTTTGTTGTGCTGTTCCTTTTTTAAACATTGATGTTTCAGGTGCCCGGTTTTGCCACAAAAGGAACAGACTTTGTTACTTGGGAGATCAACATAGACCTTTTTCTTTTTATCATTTTTATCATATCCTAGTCCTTCGGTTCTTTTAGTTCTAGCATCAAGAATCCATTTGGGAACTTCTCTAGTTTTCCCTTTATCTCTTGAATTTAATTCAAGCTTAAGACGATCGTTTTCTTTTAAGGCGGATTCTAGATCGGATTTCATTTGGAAGAGTACCCATTGAATTTCTTTCTTAGTCTCATAATCAACTTCCATATCAAATTGCTCTAATTGATTCAATTCAATATTTAACATGATGTTTTTTTTTTAACTTTTTCTAAGGCTTCTTTTAATATCACATTATTATCAAGCAATTCAAAGAATCGATTTTGCACATCGGATCTAAATGAGTTAAGGTAGGATATTTGGTCTTTACATGCTTTAAGGTCTTTTTCAGTTTTGAGAGTGATGGCGGTTTGTTTTTCTAAATTTTCGTGAGATTCTAAAATCATTTTAACTAATCTATGTTTGTCCAATTTAAACAAATAATCAGAAAATGGATCAGGAGACAGTACCTCTTTTCCTTTAGATGTATCGTCATGAGTAGCCATGAGACAGAGGTTAGCTACCTCTTCTTCTTCCACGGGGGCTTCAGTTTCGGTTTCACTTTCGGACTCTCCCCATGCAGCTATCATGGCTTTGCGGAAATCGGTTTTGTTGAAATTTCCCTTTGTTGGTTGTCTTCCTGTTTCTCTTGCTTTCCCTTTAGCTTTCTCGTCCTTCCATAGTGGGCATTCCTTTATGAAGTGCTCGGTACTTCCACATTTGTGGCATTCATAAGTTTTGGATTTAGAAGTTCCTTTTTCTTTGTAGTTTCTTTGATTTTTATATCTATTGTTCCTGAAGAACTTCTTGAATCTACGTACCAGCATTGCTGCCTCTTCCTCATCAGTTTCTGAATATTCTTGATCGTCTGCTGTCAGAGCCAAACCTTTGTTCCTGGAACTGTCAGCTGTTCCCAGATGTAATTCATGAGTCATCAGGGAACCAGCCAACTCTTCCAGATTAAACTTTGTAAAATCTTTAGATTCTTGAATGGCTGTGACCTTTGCTCTCCAACGATCATCTTGAGGTAGGCTTCTTAGGATCTTTCGCACTTGTTCATCGGATGGAATAAGCCTTCCAAGAGAGACTAACTCATTTGTGATGTTCGTAAACCTAGTAAACATTTCTTGAATGCTTTCTTTAGGTTCCATAACAAATCTTTCATATTTGGACATGAGTAAGTCAATCTTGGAACGCTTGACTTCGCTTGTACCTTCATGGGTAACTTCCAGCAGATCCCAAATTTGTTTTGCTGATTTGCAACCCATAATGCGATTGTGTTCATTAGGACCAAGCCCACAATGAAGTAATTTAATAGCAAGAGCATTCATTTCCATCTTTTGAAAATCTTCTTTCTCATATTCCGTGATTGGTTTGGGAACAGTCTCGTTGATGGAGTTGGTCGTAGTTACCTCAAAATCTCCAACTTCGATGACTCTCCAAACTTGATAGTTTTCGGCTTTGATGAAGATCTCCATCCTGTTTTTCCAATAGGTATAGAATTTGCCATCGAACATTGGTGGTCTCTGAGTAGAGTACCCTTCTTCCATACGTTCGTTCATTTTCATCATCTCTAAAGCACCAAGATACGGCTCTCAGGGTTTCCTGATTTAATGAGGAACAGGGCTCTGATACCAATTGTAGAAACGTATAGAGACAATGAAGTGTAACAAGAGGGGGGGTGAATTGTTACTTGTTCTCTTTAGAGTATTTTCGCCCTTTTCTTGCGGAATTTGAATAAAGAAAATACTCAAAACAGATTAAAAGAAAACTTTAAAGAAACACAAAGAATTTAACGTGGGAACAAGAACCACGACCCTCTAGGGATTTCGATTCTCTATTATTTTATGTAATTTAATTCTCTATTACATAAAATACATTTCTCCTTCTCTTTCTCTTCTTCTTTCTCGATTTCTTTCTTGTTCCTTCTCTCGATTCTCCTTCTCTTTCTCTCTTCTCTTTCTCTCTTCTCTTTCTCACTTCCCCCTTAGACTTACCCAAGTCTAATTACAAAATTCTCTCAAAAACCCATACAAGATAAATTCTCTAAATTGGATGAACAAACAAAGATAGCACAAGGAAAAATTTAGGAATTAATTTTCGGTTTAGAACACTCAAAAATTTCCTTTTCTTGATTTTTGAATCTCACGAAAATGGGCACAAGTTTTCGGAAATAATTTTCTCTCAATGTTGATCACCAAGGGAGCACTCGAATGATAAGAGTGATTATTTTTCTCCCTTGATCTCCATAGGAGAATTCTAAAGATTTTTCATGAATATTTCTCTCCTTGTTGATCGCCAAATGTTTGTGCCGGTTAGAAAAATGCTTTTATAATCATTTTAGAACAAGTTATGCCATAAACCCATTATCTAAAGACAAGGGATTAGTGGGCATTGACCGTGAGAAGGAAATAACTACCTTGGTGGTTATTCAAAGTCTAACCTTGACTCTAGCTAAAAATAGCCATTTTCAAGAGACTTTTTAGCAGTTAGTTATTTTAATTCTTAGATTAATTCCTTGTGCTTTCTTGTTTATTAACCGTACAACAAAACTAAAATATAGAAAAATTAACTTAAGACTTTTTCTAAATAATTTTGTTGACTTCTCCTCTGACCGGATTCTGGAGGAACAGCGTACTGTCTCTATCTGCAACAATATCAGTTTATCAATATCAGGAACAGTAGACTTGGATTCTACTCTTGACTTCCTCATTGACCTTCTCTACTGACTTTGACTTTGTTGACTTTGACTTTGACTTGTACGATTGCCATTGACCAGTCCTTAGGTACCATCGACGATTACAATAATCGGATATATTACCTACAAAACAATCTCTAAAATACTTTGTTTGTTTATAAATTGTTAAGTCATCATCAAAACTCAAATGGGCCAACAGTCGCCAAGTAGTCGCTATTTTGAATCACGTAGCTTCCTAGAGAAGCTACTCTGATTGACAGGTGCATTGGAAAGGTAAAAAAACTTTTCAGTATACCGACTAGCCAGCGACTATACTTGAGTCGCAGGTTAGTCAGTATACTGAAAAGTTTTTTAACTTTTACACGTTTTCTGAAAAGTTACTGCAGGTAATTATTGAGGTGGTTGACATTCTTACCGACTAATTGGCGACTATTATTTAGTCGGCGGATAGTCGGTGAGTTCAACAGTTTTTTTGGTCTTTTCCAACGTCTTTTCAAATATTAACTGAGGCAATAAATAAGGGAGGTTAAACGGTTAAATTTTCACCGACTAGCCACCGACTATTTCTGAGTCGCCAATTGGTCGGTGATATTTACGGTTTTAATCCAAACGTTTTAAATTTACCCTAATACTCACCGACTAACTATCGACTGAGGCTGAGTCGCAGGTTAGTCGGTAGCCGTTTTATATAAAAACCCTAACATAACGTCATTTTCATTTTCATTCTCAATCATTCTCATTCCTCCTTCTCGTTTTTCTCTCTTTCTCTCTTCCAAACCGACATTCTCATTCATTCCTTCATTCTTCAATCTCATTCTTTCTCTCTTTCTTTTTCCAAAAAATTTTGGGTTGTATTCATCAATCGACTGAGGTTGATTCCGATCGTTTTCAACTCCAAGGATTAAAGGTTAGTCTTTTTTTAAGTTTTTTTTCCATGAACATGATTTTACATGTTTTTTTGTATAATTTTACATGATTTTTTCATGAACATGATTTGCACATGATTTTTACACGTTTTTTTTACATGTTTATTTCAATTTTTTATTGAGTTTTTTACATGTTTATTTCGGATGATTTATTTTGTTTTTAGGGTTTTTTTCGTTTTTTTATGATCTTGTTTTATGTGTTTAGATGTTTATGATCTTGATTTTTAAGAATGTTTACATGTTTATGATCTTGTCTACATGTTTGTGTTTTAGGGTTTAAATGTTTCTTTTTTCATTTTTTCGAATTTTTTCAATAGCTTAATATTTTTAGGGTTTACATGAAAAATACTAGTTCATATGTTTTTAGGGTTTGCATGGTTTTTTTTTTAGTTCATTTTTTTTTTCGAAACATGTTTCGTTTTTTTTTTTTGTTTTTTTTTGTATCATTTTTTTTTTCCGAAAAATATATGTTTTTAGGTTTAAATGTTATGTTTTTTTTATCATATGTTTATGTTTTTTAGGGTTTACATGAAATATACTTGTTCATATGTTTTTAGGGTTTACATGTTTTTTTTTTGGTTCATTTTTTTTATTTTCGAAAATTACCTGTTTATTTTTTTATGGTTCGTTTTTTTCAATATTATTTTCGGTTTATATGTTAGGATTTACATGAAATATACTTGTTCATATCTTTTTTTGTTTTTTTTTTTTTGGTTTTTTTTTCGAAAAATACATGTTTATTTCATTTTTTACATGTATATTTCGTTTTTTACATGTTTATTTTTGAAATTTTACATGTTTATTTTGTTTTTTAATTTTGTTGGTTCATTTTTTAAAATTTTCTGATTTTATTTTGATATTATTTTGATATTATTTTCTGTTTAAATAATTTGTTAAATTTAGATGCCTAGAATGCGAAATCATTTAAACCAACGCATAGACCCTCAAACCGGTCAGCCATATGACCCTGATTCGCGACCGGTTCGACAGCTTGCCCGTTCGGACCCGGGCACCCAAGCGGTTCCGCTCTCTGCGGATTTAGAGGAGCATTTTCTCCGGTCAGACTTTAGGAGGGCCGTTGGGTCTGTCGATCCCTCTCCGGTGTCATCACGTGCTTCGCCACGTAACGCACCCACACCGGATAATGACACAGCCAGGGCCCGCCACGCGAGGACCCTCCACCTCCACCCCTACACCGACCACCTCCACTTCCATGGCTGCCCAACGAGGGCACGTTTGCCAACGTGGATGGCAACCAAGTATCAACGTCCATTCGTAGGACGTTTGAGGCCTACCAAGATCCTGAAGGGTATGCTTGGAAGTACCTATCTAAGCATACGATCGAGTTCTATTGGGATCAGTTTCAAGTAAGTATATTTACTACATTATTTCATTATTTGATTAACTTTTAACTGACTTGTTTGTTGTACTAATACTGATTGTTTTTGTCGTTTCAGAGACAATGGTCTTGGGATCCCTCCATCACCGACACGGTGCGCAAGGAATGGTTGAAGAGAGCCAAGGTCCGGTACAAGGACATGGTTCACTCAATGAGAAAAAGTCTCGAAGCAAATAATGAGTATAAACCTGAATGGGTGTCGGCAGATGCTTGGCGAGAGTGGACACGGGCCTGGGCAGCTCCTAACTTCCAGGCTCAGCGGGAGCGAGGGAAAAAAAACCGTCGCCGGGGCGATCCAACGGGTGTCGCAGAAGTCACCCATACCGGCGGCTCCGTGTCGGCCCGCAGGACACGGCGGATATTGGTATATACTTAACTTTTTATTAATTTAAATTTTTAAAAATTTTGTTTTTTTGTTTATTTATACATTATTTTTATTAAACCATTCATTTTGTTTTTACAGGAAAAAAAGCAGAAACGCGCGCCCACCTCTTATGAGTTGTTTCTACACACTCATAGGGTGAAAACAAAAGATGGGTTGCAGTGGATCAACGAGAAGTCCAAGGCCGTGAACGTAAGTGCAATTAATGATGTTCTTTTTTTAAGTAATCATGAATCATAGTAGTTAGTTTTTTTATGTCCAAGGCCAAAATTTTTATATAGTTTTATGCTTTGTTCAAGACGAGTATTTACGCCTCCATGCCGAGCTGCCTGTAGATGCTCCTGAGGAGAAGGAAAATGACGCCTACTTTGAGGCCGTCAAAATTGTCGAAGCGCAGGATTCGACAAAGAAGTCCTCCAAGGCTGTGTTTGGTCTTGGTGAAGCCGCAGAGACTTATTACTCTGATAGTGCGGCGTCACATAGTCAAACTCAGGAAACTCCTCCCCCCCTCCAGCTAGTGAACGAGAGGTTGGATGAGCTACAGCAGTCCTTGAACACTGTAACTCAAAACATGACCTCCAACATTTCGAGGGAGGAGTTTGAGCGTCTAGTGGCGGAGCATCAGCGTTTGAGCGCTGAGTTAAATAACTTTCTCGGCTTTATGCGCGGAATATTTATCGAAAGAGGTTTTCCTCCACCTCCACCACCCAACTGATCCTACTTATTTGATGATGATGATGTTGATTAAACATTTTTTTTTGTGTTTTTTTTTATGATTAAACATTTATTTTTATGTTTTTTTTTATGTTTGTATGATTAAACATTTATTTATTTGAACATTTTCTTTATTAATTTTATTTATGCGTTTTTTATTATATGCGTTTTTTATTATATTCGTTTTTTATTACGTTTTTTATTATATTCGTGAGACAATTTATTTTAGTAATAAAATAATAAAACTGGTCAAATGTGGTTTACAATTGACCACATTTGACCAGTTTTATTATTTTAATATTTTAAATATAGCGACTAGATTCCGACTACAGCATTAGTAGGAAAACAGTCGGTAAAAAGAACCGCCAAAATTTGGTACGCTTTTCATCAACATAAGTTTGACCTTACCGACCACCCTCCTACCAAATATGTAGTCTCAGGTTAGTCGGTAAAAATAACCGCCAAATTTTGGTACGCTTTTTCAGTCAACATTAGTTTGACTTTACCGACTATCCTCCTACCAAATAAGTAGTCTCAGGTTAGTCGGTAAAAATATGGTCAACATTAGGAGTTTGACCTTACCGACTAATCCCCTACTAAAACTGAGTTGACAGATAGTCGGTACAATTTTAAAAACATCTTTCAAAAAAAAAAATAAAAAAAAAACAAAATCTCTTTTATTTTTACAGCGACTACTTAGCAACTAAAATTTAGTCGGTAGCAGCGACTATGTACCGACACAGTTACTTAGTCGGCGGTCCGACTAGTCACCTACTAAATGATATTTGGTAGGTACGCCGACTAACTTAACGACTCAATTATTTTACCGACCATTATGTACCGACTAATTTGATTTAGTCGGAGGTTAGTCGGTATTTACATATACCGACTAATTTACGACTATATCTTATAGTCGCTAGTTTGCAAATTTTTTGTAGTGTGTGTTTGGTCTTGGTGAAGCCGCAGAGACTTATTACTCTGATAGTGCGGCGTCACAGAGTCAAACCCAGGCCACTCCTCCCCCCCTCCAGCTAGTGAACGAGAGGTTGGATGAGCTACAGCGGTCCTTGAACCAAGTATCTCAAAACATGACCTCGAACATTTCGAGGGAGGAGTTTGAGCGGCTAGTGGCGGAGCATGAGCGTTTGAGCGGTGAGGTACAACATCTTCTCGGCTTTATGCGCAATGTATTTGCCGAAAGAGGTTTTCCTCCTCCTCCCCCACCCGTCTGATCCTACTAATTTGATGATGATGATTTTAGTTTTATTTAAAAACAATGGGTTGTATGTCTAAACATTTATTTTTATGTTTTTTTACGTTTGTATTTTTATTTATTTGAACATTTGCTTTATTAATTTTATTTGTGCGTTTTCATCTTTTATTACGTTTTTTATTATATTCGTTCGACAATTTATTTTAGTAATAAAATAATAAAACTGGTCAAATGTGGTCAACAATTGACCACATTTGACCAGTTTTATTATTTTAATATTTTAAATCTAGCGACTAGATTCCGACTATCTCTTTAGTAGGAAAGCAGTCGGAACTACCGACCAATCGCCTACTAAACTGGCGTCGGTAATTAGTCGGTATAAATAACCGCCAAATTTTGGTACGCTTTTTCAGTCAACGTAAGTTTGACTTTACCGATTATCCTCCTACCAAATATGTAGTGTCAGGTTAGTCGGTAAAAGAGGCGCCAAAATATGGTCAACATTTGAAGTTTGACTATTCCGACTAATCTCCTACTAAAACTGAGTCGAAGGTTAGTCGGTAAAATTTAAAAAAACATCTTACAAAAAAAAAATAAAAAAAAACAAAATCTGTTTTATTTTTACAGCGACTAGTTTGCAACTAAAATTTAGTCGGTAGCAGCGACTAAGCTCCGACACAGCAAAATAGTCGGAGGTCCGCCTAACCACCTACTAAGAGACTGTTGGTAGGTACGCCGACTAAATTAGCGACCCAGGTCTTTTAGCGACCATTTTATACCGACTATCGTTTTTTAGTCGTACGTTAGTCGGTATACACATATACCGACCAATTTACGACTATATACCTTAGTCGCTAGTTTGCAATTTTTTTGTATTGTGAGATTCTCATTCAAAGTTAATAGTTAGGATTGTATTATAAATACAGGTGATAAAATGTAAATCAAATATACAGGTATAGACAAAGAAATTATTTCAAGAAATTTGTTTTATCAAATCATCAAAAATCACTTTAATAATACTTATATTATTTAATTAATATTGAACAATTTTTATATGAAACTGTCTTGCACTATAATATGTCTAAAGAGGCTAAATTAAAAAAACAACTATATAGATTTCCGTGCTTATTGATGAATTATTTAAATAAAAACTTAGTAATCCTATTATATGACTCTTAACTTCTTAAGTATATTGAAACTAGGGATGGTCATGGGGCGGGTCTGGAGAGGGTCCAACCAGACCCGAACCCGGACCATTTTAATTTTTTGAGATCCAGATCCGGATCCGGACCCTAAGGGTCCAAAATTTTCATATCCGGACCCAAACCCTTCGAATCTGATGGGTCTAGGGTCCTTAATGGGTCCTTAGTGGGTCTAAAGAGAATCTCTTTGATTTATCAAATTTAAAACATTTATAAGTCAATATATTTTTCGTATATTTGTAAGAGAGTAATTATCGTTTTTTACAAATATTTAATACTAATTTAACATCTAAACTCGCATAGCATCACCCATATACGCTTAAATTCTATTATAAACACTAGTTCGAGTCCATGAAATAAGGCTAATTGGGTTAGCACTTAGCAAGTAGCATATATATTATTTATAGGAAAAATTGTCGGGAATAACCCGTACTTTTAACGTTTGCCTGTGAATAATCCCTACTTTTGATTATTCATGAATAATTCGAACTTTGAAGTCAGTTTGTTCACAGCACCCCCTCCTCATTTTTGACAGGTTGTAGCAAGTTACCCCAACGAAATTACTTGTTCCTTCCCCTTTATTATGAGCTGTTGGTTGATATTTCAATTCATCATCTTCAACCTCTTACTTTCCTCCATTGTTAAACCCTAAGCTTAGAGAGAGAAAATTCAAACTTTTCATTCACTCTTTTTTTTTTCTTTTTTTTTTTTACAAAAATTAATTCTCATTGTTCTTCAACATATAGTAGAGAATCTAATTTGAATAAGAGTGTGAAATGTGAGCATGGATTTGTTGCCAAATTGACAATGGCGAAAAAGGGTTTTCGTGCTGGAGAACGGTTCTATTCATGTCCAAAAAAGAGTGAATGGAAAGTTTGAATTTTCTCTCTCTAAGCTTAGGGTTTAACAATGGAGGAAAGTAAGAGGTTGAAAATGATGAATTGAAAAATCAACCAGCAGCTCATAATAAAGGGGAAGGAACAAGTAATTTCGTTGGGGTAACTTGCTACAACCGGTCAAAAAAGAGGAGGGGGTGCTGTGAACAAACTGACTTCAAAGTTCGGATTATTTATGAATAATCAAAAGTAGGGATTATTCACAGGCAAACGTTAAAAGTACGGGTTATTCCCGAAAATTTTTCCTTATTTATATATATTATGATTATATGAAAAAAAAAAGTGTTGGGGGCGGAATTCATACGTAGAAGACAAATAAAAATGAACAATGTAATATTTATAAGGGTCCAAGGGGCGGGTCTAGGGTCCGAATATTGGACCCGGACCCGGATCCGCCAATTATTTTTTAGATCCAGATCCGACCCGGATCCGAAGGATCTCCAAAAATAAGACCCAGGCCCTAAAAAAGGGGCGGGTCTGGGGCGGGTCCAACAGGGTCCTAGACCCGTGACCATCCCTAATTGAAACTATAGATCGATTAGTTTAAAAAAAATAGGAAATTCCACATGGTAGCATTGAGTTTTCATGAAATGTCAGTGGTAGCATTTTTTTTAAAAAAATTCCACATGGTAGCATCCAGTTTATACACAAACTAATGACCATAGGCAATCCATAGCATTTTCCGTTAAGTTCTTGTTAAATTCTTGTTAAATTCTGTTAAATTCATCATTTTTTAAGTTTTTTTTCCACATAGTAGCTTCCAATTTTTGTTTAATTCACCATTTTAACATTTAATTCACCAATTTAACTTTTAATTCACCATTTAATTTACCATTTAATTCATTAACGCCCATAAATATTGTAATAATTTTGTTTTCATTCAAAAATGACACAATTTATATAACGACGTTAATATCACTCGTTTAAAAATGATACTATCTATTATCATTTTAGCGCACTACAAGAGACCTAGGCTTTAGTGGCATATTTTTTAGGATTTAGTGGCATTTGTAAATGTCACTAAATGTTGTCGCGACATTTAGACAAATGCCACTAGATCCTATGTCGCGAAAGCTAATAGTGGCATTTGAGATTATGCCAAAAAATGCCACTAAAGCCTTATATTCAAACCAAATGTCTTGCCCCTCTTTTCTTCTAATAACTTGTTTAATCATACTTTGATTGAACTTATAAAACTAATTGTGGCAAAATATTTTCCTTTCAATTTAGATAACATCAAAGATTCATATTACAATCACATTAAGGTTCATTATACAAACTCTTAATATTTGTCAAGAATGTCATATATTCAAAAAACATAAAACTTCATAGATTGATATGGTGTACTCCCAGCATCTTTAGTCTCTAAGGTTAGAAAAATGAAACTTGAGCAAAAAAAGATCATCTACTATCTGCATCCCTTTGAGGTTAGAAAAATGAACAACTGCATAGGTTTGAAAAAAAAGTCATTAGTAGCATCTTACTCAATTGAAAAATAAGGCACATAATTTAAAAACACAATTGTCAGTATTTTATAAATATGAAAGGAGCAATTGAATGTACCTTAATCATATATTGTAGTCTTCGAAAATTCTTCTAGCAAAAGCCACCTCCTTTAACATTTTTAGCTCATTATGCATCATAGCTTGAGCATTAGCATTCTCCCTCAGTTTTTCTTCAAATTTATCTTTCATTTTCTTCAACAAAAACTCCATTTTTTCTGTACATACATCATGATCATCTTCAAAGTAGGTTTTGTCTTGAACATGAGAGAAAAACTTAAAAGGTTTTGGAATTCTTCCGACACCATGAACTTGATTATTTCTTTTTGGGCCTATGACTACATTCAACACTTGTGAATAGACATCCCCTTCCCATGCAACACTTCCATTAGTTTCCTCAACACCATTTGGAAGTTGACTTAGCTTTTCTCTAATCATATCCTATATATTAAGCATGAAGTAATATCAGAGCCTAGTAAACTAACATCAGAACTGAAATTCAAATATATAAGTACAAACTAACTGGGTTAGATGGGAGTTTGGTTAATTGTTCTTAGACAACTATAATGTTTAAACACTAAAATAATGAAAAGAAATGTGCTTTCTTACCACAGCTTGCCTAGATTTTTCATCCATTAGTGCATTTGCAATCTTACGCTCTGAATGGGTATCCAAGTAAACAATTGCTCTTGAAGGTAAAACCCCATCCACAGCCTTATACCAAAACAAGTTATATACATTTCATTAAGCTTCGTACAATAGATAATCTTTAAAATAGTATTCATTATTATACAAGAGATGTAGCCACTTAAAATGTACCTTCTCATCAGCGTAGCGAGCAAAACTTTTAGATCCACCAGTATGTACCATAGTTTGCAATTCACGACTCTTTCGATTTGTTTCCGAGCGTTTCTATGTAAATAAATTATTTCACTATTGATCAGCAATGCTTATTATACTATTTCAAACTATTTTATACAATCAGTTAATACCACATTTTTACCTTTCCCATAGAGGAATTCCAATATGAAACTAGCCAGCTCCATTGGTCTTGAGACACATGATCACGCTTGTTTCTCAATATGTATGCTGTATTCCCGTAATGAGGGTCATAATAATGTTCTTTTAATTCTCTCTTGAAATTACTCCACTTCCTTCCCAATGATTGCAATATATACTTTTCTTCGAGCGAATGACGGATGATGAATTTTGTCTAGAATGAAGAAGAGTCAAAAATAGAAAACACAACATAATATGAGATTTCTTACTAATGATTGATAAATAATGAAACACCTTTACAATGTCGAGCAATCTTTCTTTTTCTTTCTTTGGTATCAGAGTATTTAACGCAGCATAATCGAGGATTTCTTGCTATGGTGCCAAGAAAATTAGCAAGCATAGAAGCCTCATCACCAACTGGTTGCCAAAACTTATTCCATCGTACAACTATTCTCTTCTCGATAGGTTGATTTCATATATCAGTCATTAAAGTCGGTCCTCTACGCTTTTCAGGTACTGTGGTTTCGAAATCTACAATGAATTTTAACTCCAAGTTAAATTATATGTTGGGTTACATAAATAAAAAATAATTAGTTCTTGACAAAGTAAACAATAAAATTCATTACCCCCATGAGGTGAACTAGCTGAAAATTGTTGATTGTTCTGTTGTGGATCATGCTGCCAATTTGAAGTGGAAGCCATATTTGTACTTGAAGAAAATGAAGTTGATGGGGTAGGTGCAGCAGATTATCTCGAATGTGATTTGGCAACTGCAGCAGATTGTGTTGAATGATCTTTGGCAGCGTTACAATTAACCATATGAGGTTTCGTTAGTCTTCCCATTAGAATCTAATTTCAGTGTTGAATGATTTCTTTAGCAGTTTCTAGAAGTCGACAAAATTCATAAGAATGCACATAACCTGATTCCTGGACACAATTTGAATATCAACATAAGATCTAATTGCAGGCCATAATGAAGTTGCTTAGTCAGAATACTCGTCTAATCCAATTTATCCAATTGTAAACATCGCGGCATATGTCATTTTGCTTCAGCTTTTATAAAATGTATGATTCTCATATCTAAACAAAGAAACCAACCACCTTTTTTTGGGAGAGGGGGCATGATTATGACGAGCAACTCAAGTTAAAGATCCTAAAACAGAAAAGCAAACAGTGCTTCTGGTTCATCTACATTATATTTCACAGATAATGAGTGTGTGCCATAGAAAAACCAGCACCTTGTACCTAAAACATCATGATAGCAAACAAAACACACTTACATGACCATTAACACCAGAAAGACAATTACAATAGTAAGCACATTATCAAACATTAAGTGCTGAGAAAATATAGATAAACACGCACCTAAAATTAAAAATACTTCAGTAACAACATAAAATTATATATAAATAGGAAACTTTGTAGTCCAATGTAGCGTACATCATCTTCCTCATGTTACTCTAATTCCTTATAAGTGTCCAATATGATTATATGTCTAACACGACCATAGTAAACAACATCTCCAAGCATAGGCCTTTTGTCACTAATACTCGAATAACTTAGTGTTTTTGCAACAACCATAACTCCAGAGTTTTGAGTATTCATATCCTCCTCATACTCTTTCGTCCTAAATCAATAACCATATTTAGAATCAAATGCTGGAAATCTTCTTGCAACTGAATTTGGTCCACGAGCAAGTGATCTAATTTTACTAGTCAATCGTTCATCAGTTGTATGTTCAGAGTTATTAACCTATATTCATAACATTAACACACCATTAATTTACCTTTAAATGTCTAATAAAACAATATGTGACTTTATCATAAGCTTTTTTAAAAATATGTACATACATAAGCTAATAACCAATCGCCAAATTCGTCACTATGCATACGGTCTTTTTCATGACGAATTGATCGTTTCCTTCGACTTATTCTAGCAATATGGGTAACATGATCCCTAAAAGACATTATAATAAGAATTTTAATATTACAACGGTGAAGGAAACAATCATCATGTACTCAAAATTGAGAATTTAAATACTTACTTCTTTAAGGAATTGAGATTTGGGTCTTCATAGTTGAATAGAACATATCTATGTGCTTGTTTCGACATCTTTTCCTCCAACTTAAATCCTTGAATACTTCCATATGGTCTTCCTTGAAAAGGAAATAAGCTCAACTCAACTTCATCATTGTCTTTATGTTCATTCTCAACTTCAGCACTATTACGAGCGTTATTTCTTTGGTAACCCCCTTTTAGATATCTTGAACAGAAAATAAGACATTCATCGGCAATGTATGATTGTGCAATGCATCCCTCTGGTCTTGCTTTGTTGCGTACGTAAGACTTTAAAGTTTTCAAATATCTAAGCAAAATATATCAATTAATATTACAATGTAAATTTGCATGAATATCAAGACTAACAAACGTTAATTACCTCTCAATCGGATACATCCAGCGATAGTGCACTGGACCAGCAACTTTTGCTTCATAAACTAGGTGTACCACCACATGGACCATAATCGTAAAGAATGAAGGTTGAAATATTTTCTATAAACAACAAAGTACTCTTGGAACTTTTAGCTTCAGTGCGTCAAGTTCTTGAACATAAAGTGTTTTTCCACACAACACTCGAAAGATAGCACATAATTCAACTAAAAATGAAGCTACTTTGTCATTTAGGTTTCCTCTCAACGCAACAGGAAGAAGACATTGCATAAGCACATGACAATCATGACTTTTGAGTGCAATTAGTGTCTGATGTTTTTCAACACATCGAGCTATATTAGATGCATACCCATCAGGAAATTTAACATTCTTTAAAACTTCTAGAAAGATCTTCTTACCCTCTTTACTCAAATGAAAACAAGCAGGCGGTAAATATATCCTCCTTGATGGGCGTCGTACAGGCTATAGTTTCCTTCGAATTTGAAAATGCTTAAGGTCTCGCCTAGCCTTCAAATTATCTTTGGACTTCTTTCGATCATTCAATATTGTGTAAACCACATTATCACAAACATTTTTTTCAACGTGCATCACATCAAGATTATGGCGCACAAGATTGAATTCCCAATAAGGAAGTTCAAAGAAGATGCTCCTCTTCTTCCATGTATGCATTGGAACACCAGTTGGTGGGATATTCTCCTTGCCTAAAGTGAAACTTATATTTTTCAATTGATTCAACACTTCTCTTCTCGAAGGTGGCATGGATGTTGAGGCCTCATTCAAAAATTCTTGATGGTCCATAAAATAGAATTTTTGACCATATTTTAAACGTTTGGCATGGTATTTCACGTTACATGAAGAACATCCAAATTTTCCATATATATTCCAACCAAACAAATTACCTAGAGCAGGAAAATCATTTATTGTCCAATGTAATGCTGCATGCATTCGAAAAACTTCTTCACTTGAAGCATCATAAGTAGGTACACCAACCTCCCACAACTCTTTTAATTCCTCAACAAGTGGTTGTAAGTAAACATCAATGTCATTACCCGGGGCTTTAGGGCCAGGAATTAATAAAGACAATATGAAGTTTTCTTTCTTCATGCACAACCACGGGGGTAGATTGTAAGGTATTAAAATAACAGGCCAAATGCTATATTTGCTATCCATCCTAGCAAAAGGATTAAAACCATCACTAGCAAGCCCTAATCTCACATTACGAGGCTCAATACCAAATTCTTTAAAATTTTTGTCAAAACTTTTCCAAGATTCAGAATCAGCAGGATGCCTTAGAGCACCATCCTCATCTATACGCTTTGTTTTATGCCATGTCATTTCACTTGCTATTTTCGATGACATAAATAGTCTCTTTAGCCTTGGTTTTAAGGGAAAATAACACAACACTTTAGCAGGTATATTCTTTTTTTTCCTCTTAGATTTAGATGCATTGTCAGACTTCTCTTTTTCAAACTTCCATCTAGAAGAATGGCATATGTGACACTCTTGAGCATTTTCATACTCTTTCCAAATTAGCATGCAATCATTGGGACATGCATCTATTTTTTCATAAGAAAGTCCTAAACCTTCAATTATCTTTTGTGACTCTTGGAAAGAGCTTGGTTGTAACACCCCGGCCCCTCGGACCGCCGGTGACTACTCATGGAGACTGTAGACTAGCCCCACAAACCAACACAAGTCTTTCCAGCGCACTTTGGCCTCACTCGTACGCACCCGGAAAACTTCCCAGGAGGTCACCCATCCTAAGATTGCTCCCCACCAAGCACGCTTAACTGTGGAGTTCTTAGCAAATGGGCTCCCTAGAAAAGAAGATGCACCTTGTTGATATGAGTAGTCTATCAATCTCTTTTCAAGCTAAATCTGGGGTATCACACTCACCCCCACTTAAGAATACAACGTCCTCGTTGGACCGTCACTTCAGGATCTTTTCCCCCGCTAGGTGCGCTGAACACACAATCAGCCACGGTCGCAGGGTCGCTCTGATACCATTTGTAACACCCCGGCCCCTCGGACCGCCGGTGACTACTCATGGAGACTGTAGACTAGCCCCACAAACCAACACAAGTCTTTCCAGCGCACTTTGGCCTCACTCGTACGCACCCGGAAAACTTCCCAGGAGGTCACCCATCCTAAGATTGCTCCCCACCAAGCACGCTTAACTGTGGAGTTCTTAGCAAATGGGCTCCCTAGAAAAGAAGATGCACCTTGTTGATATGAGTAGTCTATCAATCTCTTTTCAAGCTAAATCTGGGGTATCACATTGGTAAAGTCTCACCTTTAGGCAAAATATCTTTTAATAATTTAATCAACACATCAAATGATTTGTTAACGCAACAAAATTTACACTTAATATTGTATAACTGCAATGTAAAAGATAATCGATTATGTTTTTTGCAACCTGGATATAGTTCTTTATTAATATCTTGCATCAACATACTAAAAATTTCATCATCAGGGTGAGGAATGTTTAGAGTTTCACCACCAAATACCTCTTGAGTTGTTTCATTTTCCTCTAAATTCATAGGTTCTACTTCAGTTGGGATCCCAAAAATATCACTCAACATTCCCATCATATCATCACCATCACAAGTTTCGGCATTGCTTATAGAGTCTTCCAACACTACATTCTCACTTTCGGAATTAGCTGTGGACAATGATTCGCCGTGACAATACCACACATCATAACCTTTCATAATACGATTCATCACCAAGTGGTCAAACATCTCATCATCTTTAGACCTATCAAAACGATTCACACACTTTGAACATGGACATGGAACACTCCCATCCTTATTATTTCTAAAAGCAAACTCCAAAAATTCAATAACTCCACTTAAATATTCCACCCGATTATCACTAAAAATCCATTGTCTGTTGCCATGGTCCATAATTCTACAACAAATTAAACATCATTACAACAATATTACACCAAAATTGATAATATAGTGTTGAACAAGGTAGTAGCAGTACATTAAACATCATTACAACAATATTACAACAATTTGAGTAAAGTTACTGTAACAAGTAACAAAAATCAATAAAGAATTTTTCCATCCTTTTTCTTCAATTCTTCTATTGTTAATACTAGTGAGTGCAGATGATTCACAATGTGGAATTGATATTTGTTATATTCACAATGTTGCAAGCCTTCATTCTATAAATTTTTCTAGCTATAAATTTTTCTTACAAGATGAAATATCCAATAATACAGTAATTAAAATCTAATACAAATCCAAATCTAACCTAAAATCTAAAATCTAAATCAAAATGATAACTACAGTAAGCAAAAATTCAATAATACAGTAAGTAAGAAGGATCCACCAATAATACAATAATACAAATCAAAATGAACAATAAAAATAAAAAATACGAAAATACGAACATATATACCTAAAATCTAAATCCAAATAATTAAAATCTAACCTAAAATCTAAAATCAAGATGAAAATGTTACTTACAATGAAGATGAAGTGGAGTTTCTTACAAGATGAAAAGTACAGTCATGACGATCGACATTGTAGAGGTGTTTATGCGCCTGTGGAGTTAATTATAAGCAATTATTCAACAAGATGAAAATGAAGATAGGAGAACAACACTAATTTTTTTCTTTTACAGCATAAATATTACTTTAAATGATTAAATTCAACAATTAAAACATCCATATCCAAAATTTGAATGGTAGAATTTTAACCTGAAGCCAATCGGTAGGTTGAACGGTGGTACAATAAAAGATGGTGATATGGTCTCGATGGTGGACGGTGGTTACAGCCTCTTTGACAACAATGATTTGTTAAAGGCAGGTGATGGTAAAATTTTAGAGAAAATTATGAGACACGAAAGATAGAAAACTCGAAAAACAAGAAGGAGATAGAGTTTTAAAGAATTTAGATTCTGAATAGAAAAATATTTCCAGGTTTTTGTTTCATTTCCCCTTTCTAACCAAACAAAGAATTTAGAATTTCGTTTGCTTTCCATTCGCTTTCCTGATATCTTTGTTTCAAAAATAAATTTATTTTTTAAATCAAAAAATCTTGAATTCTGTTTTTATTTAAGAAAATATTTGACTTTTTAAAAAAATTAGTGTACAATTTTTTTTTTTTTTAATTTTGTTAATGCTATAGTTTTTTAAAAGATGGAATTTATTGATTTTCTTCTTTGTTTTATGAGCATTTAGTAACAAAAAAAATAAATGTCACTACATATGCCACTAAAACTTTGATTTAGTGGCATTTTAATCAAATGCCACAAAATATATGTCACTAAAGATAGAATGTGTTATAGTGGCGACACTAATATTACTCATTTACTCATTTAAAATGACACAATCTATGGTCATTATAAAGTTCAAAATGACACAATCTATTGTCATTAAAGTTCAAAACGACACGATTTATTTAGCGACGTTAACAGTACTCCTTAAAAAAATGATATGACATTAATAATAATAGATACTTTAAATGAAAACAAAATTATTTCAATATTTATGGGCGTTAATGAATTAAACGGTGAATTAAACGTTAAATTGGTAAATTAAATGTTAAAATGGTGAATTAAATGTTAAAATAGTGAATTAAACAAAAATTGAATGCTACCATGTTGAAAAAACTTACAAAATGATGAATTTAACGGAACTTAACAAGAACTTAACGGAAAATGTTACGCCCATTAGTTTGTGCATAAACTGGATGCTATCATGTGGAATTTTCTTAAAAAGGTGCTTCTACTGGCATTTCATGAAAACTCAATGCTACCGTGTGAAATTTCCCTTAAAAATTGTAAAAATATTAGATTGAGATACATATTATTAATATATTACTCTATAAAACATAATCATAAAATTTTGCACTAAATAATATAGATTATAAGTACTTAAATTAAATAAAAGAAAATTTCTACACATAAAAAGTAATATAAAAGTAATTTAAATGTTCAATGTCTTTGAAAAACCTTAAAATAAGTTTTAAGCCTAAAGAACATATTTTTTTACTATAATAATTAACATATAACTTAATGTAAGTATTTATATATTATAAACTTTTCAAATATAGGCGATAAAATTATCATTGGAAATTTATTTCTACGATATCTTATCCTAATTACTAATTATTATTTGCTTAAATAATTAACGTGTAATCTAATTAATTTATGTAGGTTTTTTTAAATTAATATAGTCATGTAAGTAATATACAGGATTATCTATGTAAAACTTTCAAAATTATTTTCTTTTCTTAATTTATTTCAAATTTATTTTAATGAAAGTTAATAATTTTATTTGTTAGTCCCTTCTCTTTGATGAGGTAGGGTTCTCTCTCTAAGAATAGGGTGCCTTACAGTTTCTTTTATGAGAAATCGGTTATTCCTCTTCATGGCTGACGAAATTGCAGGAAAATGTTCGAATCTCAGTATTGTTACTGGAAATGATGATATCCTTGATCTTAAAGACTCCACGACAGAAGCGGAAGATGAGAAATTAGCCTTACGACTTGTTGGGAAATTGCTAACTCACAAGCCGTTCAACTCTGAAGCCCTCAAAAGAACCCTACAATAAGTCTGGAATCTTCAAGAAGGAGTCATTATTCGTTCCATGGGAGCAAATCTGTTCTTATTTCAATTCCTACACTGGAAAGACCAAGAGAAGGTGTTGAAAGGTCGTCCATGGTGCTTCAACCAGAAGTTACTTGTCCTACAAGAAATGGAAAAACATGCCCAACCGTCTGAGGTAACTCTAACAAATTCTCCTTTCTGGATTAGATTGTATAATTTACCGTTCGGGCACCTCTCAAATGAGAACATTAAGGCGATTGCAAGCACGGTTGGGTAGGTGATGGAGATTGAGGATGATGTCCTCGAGATTGAACAAAGCCGTCATGTCCGGGTAATGTTTGATACCACAACACCGCTGAGAAGAATCCAAAAGGTGAGAGTGCAAGGCGGGGCTGTGGTAAGTATCATGTTTAAATACAAACGTCTCCCTCATTTTTGTTTTATGTGTGGAATGTTGAGCCATACGGATCGTGACTGCCTAGTTACGAATGATGATGACAAAGAAAGAGGTTGTGCATGGGGTTTAGATATCAAAGCTTCGCCTCAACGCGGTTATAGCCGTAACAAAGAGGAGGTTGAACTTCTTAAAAGCAAGAAGAAATTGTTGGTCCCGAAACCGAAGGAGCACATACCTTCTCAGGTTGAGAAACCTAGTCCTGATTTAGAGGTGACTATCAATGCTGGTTCTTCTATAGATGGAAGGAGTACAACCCCAAGTGCTGATATCACTCCTACCATTCATAATGAAGACAATCACACTGCCACCATCTCTAATGTTGAAGTTACTCCTACTGCTCCCACTTATGAAGTTGCTAAGGATGGTGTTCTACATGATGTTGTAGTTGAGACAATTGCACTACCTTTTGTTGAGGATTCTGGACCAAATAAACAGTCCACCTTCAACATTGGAGCAGCCCCCTCCAAACCTTTGAGGACTGTCAAGATAAGGGGGAAAGATGGCCAGGATCGGAGGCTGACGCGAAAACAACCGCCAACAGCCCTTGCCACCCATGATTCGGCTGTCAGCAATCCCCAAAAAAGGAAATGTAATGATGACGATGTGATAATGACAGATGCTACATCTGAGTTGAAGAAAGGCAAGAGCACAGGTATGATGAATTTGACTAATACTAATTCTGATGTAGCGGTAATCGACAGTGATCAACACCGCGAAGAACAATGAAAATCCTAAGTTGGAACTGTCAAGGGTTAGCCAATCCCTTGACAGTTCGTACTTTGAAAAATTGGTGTTGGAGAGAACGACCGGAAATTGTGTTTGTGATGGAAACAAAAATCGACAGTCATAGACTTGAATTAATTCGTAGCACTTGTGGTTTTAGCAATGGTATTTGTCTCAGTAGTACAGGGTTATCTGGTGGAATAGGCCTTTGGTGGAGAGATATGGAGGTTGATACTATTTCTTACTCAACCCGCCATATTCTTCCCAAGATTTATGATGACACTACTGGATTGGCATGGTTTGCTTGTGGGATATATGGCTGGCCTAATCGGTCCCAAAAACATAAAACGTGGGAATTGATCAGCTTAGTTTGGGATGCGGTTGATGGACCCAGTTTATTCTTTGGAGACTTTAATGAGATCCTCTTTGCACACAAGAAGGAGGGAGGTTGTGTTAGACAAAAGAATGAAATGGCTGGCTTTCGAGATTGTATGGGTGACTGTGGTCTTGTTGATTTGGGGTTTCGTGGTAGTGCCCTCACATGGCGCAGGGGTAATACAGTTGATTCCTTCATACAAGAACGCCTCGACAGATTCCTAGCTATTGATTCATGGCGAACTGTGTATCCTTGACATGAAGTTAGACACCTCAACATCTATAGCTCGGATCACGCTCCTATACTCTTGAATCTTGAAGGTAAAAGGGTAATATCATGTGATCAGAAGCTGTTCAAATTTGAGTCCCTTTGGCTTTCACGTGAAGATTGTCGCGACGCTGTGCATGATGCATGGAATGATGGGCATGGCGCCAGTGTGGAGTATAGACTTAATGAATGTGCTCAGAAACTAACGGAATGGGCTACTGACAAATTTGGCAGACTCCGCAAAAGAATCAAGAAAGCTGAAAAAGATCTGGAGAAAGCCCAACGTATGTTCCATGATGCTCAGATGCTCTCTACTAGTAAATCTCTGACTCTTGAATTAGATGAACTCCACAGGCTTGAAGAATCCTATTGGCACATGTGGTCCTGGGCCAACGAGATCAAAGATGGTGATAGCGATTCCAAATACTTCCACCACAACGCTTCATCGCGAAAACGAAGAAATACTATCAAAGGCCTCAATGACAGTAATGGGAACTAGAAGACCTCAATGATTGATATGGAGCGCATTGTTGCAGACTTCTATAATAACCTCTTCTGTTCCTCGAACCCAATGGAGTTTGATGAAGCTCTTGCTGGTTTGTCTAGCCGTGTCTCTGAAGATATGCAGCACAATCTCGACTATGAGCCTAGCGTGGAGGAAATTCGTAAAGCACTGTTCCAAATGCACCCCACCAAAGCTCAGGTTTGGACGGATTTTATGCTCTCTTTTTTCAGAAGTTTTGAGATATTATTGGTGGAGATGTGTGTTCATTTGTACGTATTTGGTGGAATGGCAATGATGACCTGAAAGAAGTAAATAAGACATGTGTTGCTCTTATTCCCAAATGCCACGACCCAAAGAATATCGCTGATTACAGACCCATTAGCTGCTGCGATGTGATTTATAAAATCATCTCTAAAGTGATGGCAAACAAACTGAAGCCTTTACTTCACGAGTTGATTTCCCTAAATCAGAGTGCCTTCGTACCGGGTCATCTTATCACGGATAACGCGCTCCTAGCCTTTGAGGCCTTTCATGCCATGTAAAGAAGAGCTAATGGACGATCTAATGCCTTTGCCCTCAAGCTCGATATGAGCAAGGCGTATGATCGTATTGAATGGTCGTTCCTTGAACGTGTTATGATGCACATGGGCTTTAGTGATGCATGGATTAGAAGGATTCTTAGTTGCTTGTCTAGCGTCTCTTTCTCCTTCAAGATTAATGGGCGCATATGTGGTAATGTTATTCCCACAAGAGGATTGCGTCAAGGCGATCCCATATCACCATATCTTTTCATCCTTTGTGCAGAAGCGTTCCCATCTTTGCTTCTCAAAGTTGTTCAACAGGTATACATGGTGTGAGTATTTGTCGGGGAGCCCCAAAGCTTTCCCATCTGTTTTTTGCTGATGATAGTATTCTTTTTGCTAAAGCGTCATTTCAGGAATGCTCGGAGGTTGCTAATATTATTAGCCTTTATGAAAGAGCATCGGGCCAACGTGTGAATTATGATAAATCTGAGATTTCTTTTAGCAAAGGAGTACCGAATGACACTAGACAAATGATCATTGCAAATCTCGGGTGAAAGAAGTGGAAAAGCATGCAAAATACCTTGGCCTCCCGATACTATCATTGGAAGATCGAAGAAGTCCATATTCACATGCCTCAAAGAGCGCATCTGGAAGAAATTACAGGGTTGGAAAGAAAAGTGTCTCTCAAGGGCGGGTAAAGAAGTGCTACTAAAGGTAGTGATCCAATCTATTCCCACATACATGATGAGTCTTTTTAGAATCTCGGATGGTGTCCTTAATGATATACAGGCCATGATGGCGAAATTTTGGTGGGGAACAAATGGGAATGAGCAAAAAATCCTCTAGCATAGTTGGCAAAATCTGTGCGTGCCGAAATGTCAGGGTGAATTAGGATTCCGTGATTTGAAAGTCTTCAATGATGCTCTTTTAGCCAAGCAAGCTTGGAGGTTGATGCGAGACACAGATTCTAAGGTATCCTAGGTCTTCAAGGCTCGATACTACAAAAATTCGGATTTCCTTGACTCTTTTCGGGGATTTGTTCCGAGTTTCACATGGAGAAGCATTTGGGGGTCTAAATCCCTCTTGCTGGAGGGATTAGCATGGTGTGTGGGCAATGGCTGTTCAATTCAAATTTTCGGAGATATAAATGGCTTCCTATGGAGACGAATGTGGCAGCGATATTTAATCCAGCTATTCCAGAGGGTTCTGTGTATGTGTCGCAGCTCATTAATCGTGATACTGGGGAATAGCGTATGGATATCCTTGAGGAGAAGTTCAACAAAGATATTATTGATTATGTGCTCTCCATCCCCTTGGTCAACACCTTTCCTAGTGATTCTCTGTATTGGTGGCCATCAAAAAATGGCTTGTACTCTGTCAAAACAAGCTATAGATTGGGTTTGCTGAGCTCTAGAAATTATCATGTTCAAGCACAATCAAATGGTTTGCCACAATGCTGGGATAAAATTTGGAGCTTCATTGGACCTCCTAAGATCCGCAACTTTTTATGGAGGGCGTGCAAAGGGGTGTTGGCCGTCAATCTGGTTCGATATAATAGGTACTACAACACCTCGCCGATATGTTCGCGATGCGGTACTACATAGGAATCCATCCTTCACGCTCTTATTGACTGCTCGACAATTGCTGACATGCGGGCATCCCACCCCTGCTCCTCTATTATTGATGATGCCCCTCGTTCTTCTTTTCTTGAGTTTTGTCTTTGGCTCTTTGCACACACGACTTGGGAAGAACATGCTCTAGTTTTTGCTACTGTGTGGGCGGCATGGTTTGTGCGCAATAAGCTCATCTTCAATGAACAAACCATCAATGGGGTAGAATGTGTTGTACAGTTCCACAAACTCATTCAAGAATACAACATATACCGAAGCCAACTGTTCGTCGCAAAACGTCCACCTTGTTGGTCATCTTTTCAATCGTGGACCCCTCCCCTCCATGAATGGGTGAAGGTAAACTTTGATGCTCATATGGGTCACAACGATCGGGGGCTAGGTGTTGTAATTCAAGATGCAAATGGTTCCCTTCTTGCTGCTGGTGTTCGACGATCGAAAAGCTTGTGGTGTGTGGACATGGCAGAAGCATATGTAGCCAAGTTTGGTGTTGAGCTAGCTGTTCGTCTGGGTTATAACAGTATACATCTCAAGGGCGATGCTTTGAACATCATCTCCAAAATTGCTACTGGTTGTGAAGGCGCCTCTCTTATTTTCCTGATTTATGATAGCCTATTCTCCTTGTTGGAATCTGTTAGTCATTTTAATATTAGCTTTGTTTGTAGAGGTGGTAATACTCTCGCCCACTCCGTTGCTAGATGGGATGTAGGTAATGCCACCGAGCGTGTGTATATGGAACCGTTTCTCCAAGGTATTTCCACCTTAGCTGGCATTGATTTAATATAATGAAGCAGGTTTCCCTCAAAAAAAAAAAGTTAATAATTTACATAAATTATTAATATGTTATTCGATAATTATCCATTGTAATTAGAAAATATTGCATATTTTAGATATTTGTATATGGTAAAACATTATTAAATAAGGTAAAGTTTTAAAATCTTTTGTAACTAATCAATTAAACAAATCTAATAAGAAATTTATTACATAATATGCTAAACAATATTTTCCTAATAAGAAAATGAAAAGAGAGAGGGAAAATGTTTATTGTAAAGTTGACATGTGTTCTAATCATTTCATCATTAGTATATTGTATAGATAGATAGATAGATTGCGAGTGTTTTCCTAAATAAGAATGAGAAAACCAGTATTTGTTGACGTAAAAAAGGGTAAAATTAGCATCTGTTTTGACTATAATACAATCAAAGGTGAAAATCTTTTTGCAATTATTTCGCTGTTGCATTTTTTCACAATTTGTTCTTTTATATCTCCCTTTGAGTTTTTTTTTTTTTTTTTTTTTTTTGAAAGTAAAAGGCGGCTAAGCTTTGCATTCAACCAAATCGGAAAACAAAACGTCTTTTACAAAGGAAGGAGCATCACACTCCCAAATATCTACACTAACACCATGGGCAGCCCATTGAGCTATTCTATGAGCTACACCATTACCCCCCCGAGGGCAAAAAACAAAAGAGATGGACTCAAAAGAGTCTTACAACATCCTGCAATTATCCAAAATAGATTGAACATGGAAGCTATGACACCCATGCCCATTCAACGAATCAAAGATGCGTTTACAATCTCCCTCAACCACAATCCGTGGCCACCCACGATCCTTGGCACAGGACACAGCCCAATACAATGCACGAGCTTCAATTTCCTCCGCTGAACACCCACCCCACACCGTCTGAGCTCCCCCAAGAACGAACTCCCCATTCCAGTTGCGTACCACAAAACCCAGGCCTTGTTTCTCCTTCGATCCATCGAAAGCCCCATCAATATTAATTTTAAAAACATCCATAGGAGGACATGTCCAAGTACTCACAGGAGCCTGCCCAGCCATCTTAGTCCTTTTCGAAACAGCAACTTTCTGATATTCTCGTAGCCAGTCTGCAGCTCGATGCACATAAAGACGCGGAGGAGCTTGAGAATCCTCAAAGACCAACTCATTCCTAGCTTTCCACAGCTGCCAACATAAGACCACAAATAAATTTGCCTTATCTTTCCCCAATTTATTCCACACCCACTCCAAAGCATCCCGAAAAGAAGGAAAGGAACGGCCATATAAATCACAATCCGAACACTGCCAAAAATCTTTAACCCAAGGGCACTCAAACAGAACATGCATAAGATGCTCATCTTTCCCACACCTCTTGTAACTAACAAACATTGGAATCCCTTTTGACACAAGATTCACACCATGGGGGATTATATCCCAACATGCCCTCCAAGTAAAGTCGCAAACTTTCGGGGGAACCTTTAAGGTCCATACCCGAAGAACAAGAAGCAAACGATTTGTCATTCACCACATGATGATAAACATCTTTAACCCTTAGCTCACCAACCCCACTATAGCTCCAACATAATTCATCCTTCACATCACCTAAGCGAATCGGGGTATTCAAAATAAGGTCAGCTTCAAATGGGAGGAAAAAATCACGGACCTTATTAACATCCCACTGTTTCCCATCCGATTGAAAAAAGAAGTCCACAGTAGTATCCATAGCCAACCGAGAACAAGGAGAGACAATACGCCCACGACCATTGCCACCTAACCAAGCATCACCCCAAACTCTAATAGTCTTACCATCACCGATACGCCACCGCAAACCTCCCTCCAAAAATTTCCTAGAACCCCACACACTTCTCCAACCATAGCTAGGACAATGCCCCAACTTGGCCCGCCACACCTCGCAAGAAGGAAAATATTTAGCTTTAAGAACACGAGCTAGCAACGAATTTGGTCTCGAATGAATACGCCATAATTGTTTGGCCAACATAGCTTGGTTAAAAGCTTCGAAATCCCGAAAACCCAAACCACCCACATCCTTTGACCTACACAACGTCTCCCACGCTTTCCAACATATGCCCTTCCGATCTTTGGGATATCCCCACCAAAACCGACGAATCATCGCACTAAAATCTTTACACAAACCCATAGGCAATTTGAAACAGCTCATAGCAAACGATGGAATGGCTTGAAGAACGGACTTAATAAGCACCAATTTCCCCGCCCTCGACAACATTTTTTCCTTCCAACCTTGAACTTTACGCCAAACCCGATCTCTAAGCTCCGAAAAAGAGATTTTCTTGGATTTGTCAAATATCGTCGGCAAGCCCAAATACTTTCCATGAGTAAACACCTCTTTAAAACCCAATATAGTATTGACTTGGTTCTTGACCGAAATGTCCATCTTATGACTAAAGGAGACCTCGCACTTATCCAAATTAATTTTCTGTCCCGATAAAAATTCATAGTGAGCAAGAATACCACTAATCACCGTAGCATCCTTCGTCGAGGCCTGCGAAAATACCAAACTATCATCGGCAAATAACAAATGGGTCACAATAGGAGCATCTTTACCCAACCGAACACCCTGGATCAATTTGGAATAATGAGCATGCTTAATCAAGGCACCCAATCCCTCGGCACAAATCAAGAATAGGTAGGGCGATAAGGGATCCCCTTGCCTTAAGCCACGCTGGGGAGCCAAGAACTGAGTAAAATTACCATTCACCTTGAAAGAATATTTGACCGAAGAAATGCACTCCATAACGCGTCCGACCCAACGAGAAGGAAAACCCATATGTCGCATAATACCCTCAAGATAATCCCATTCGAGCCTGTCGTACGCCTTACTCATGTCCAGTTTCAACGCCATAATTCCCCGCTTTCTTGCCGAACTAAGCTTCATGTGATGAAAAACTTCTGACGCCAACAATATATTGTCCGTAATGAGTCGCCCTGGAACGAAGGCGCTCTGATTATCATCTATAATCTCAGGTAATAGCAATTTCAACCTATTAGCCAAAGTCTTGGATATCAGTTTGTAAGACACATTACATAAACTGATAGGACGAAGGTCTTTCATCTCCCGAGGACGCTTGACTTTCGGTATCAAAACAACATGAGTGTCATTTATATTGTCGGGCATACCCCCACAGTTTAGGAACCGCACCACCATACCACACACTTCATCCCCTACTGTCTCCCAAAACCGTTGGTAGAAAAGAGCGGGGAAACCATCCGGGCCAGGCGACTTGGCCGGATGCATTTCCTTCAAGGCCAAAATCACTTCCTCTTTAGTATATGGACGCAACAAAGAAGCACACATATCCTCTGAAACTCTATTACCCACATGCTCAATCAAATTTGTATCAATAGGCGAACGAGAAGAGCGAAACAAATTCGAATAATAATCAAAAACGACCCGCATCATCCCATCAAGATCCGAATGCTCAACACCCTGGGCATCCAAAAGAGAAACAATGGTATTACGTTTTTGCCTATGGGATGCTCGATAGTGGAAATAAGAAGTGTTCTTATCTCCATCTCTCAAAATAAAAGGCCGACTCCGTTGCCACGCCTCTGTTTCGATTTTCTTTCTAATATCCCTGATTTCTTCCTCGACACGGCGTTCCTCCTCAATGATGGACAAGGTTTGAACCATCCAACGAAGACGCTTCAATCTTTTGATGAGCCATCGTAATCTTTTATGAAGCCCCTTAAATGTATGACGACCCCACTTATCAAGAATTTTACCACAATGCAAAATCTTCTCAGACCAAGAACCTAAACACTGTTGCCGAGCCTCATTCCATGCCCTTGTAACCACATGAGGAAACGACTCCACATGAAGCCATTTGGCCTCAAAAATGAAAGGACGATCAACCCAATCCCTAGCACTCCCAACACCCCTAACTTCCTTAGTCGCATGAACAACCAAAGGTAAGTGATCCGAAGAATCCCAAACCATATTCGTGACCGAAAAGGATGGGAAAAGGTCCACCCAATCATCATTAGCTAACACCCTATCCTACCGTTCTTCCACCAAATTATCATCCCTCTTATTAGACCAAGTGAAAGGATAGCCCAAGCATCGCAAATCCTTTAACTCACAATACGCCAAGGCATCACGAAACCCACCAACCGAGCCAAGATCACACGCACATCCACCCTTCTTTTCCCCCTCGAACAAAACCTCATTAAAATCTCCCGCAATCATCCATGGCATATGACAACCCGCACCCAAATGCTTCAATAACTCCCAAGTTCTCCATTTATTATGAGATTCTGACCAACTGTAAATTCCCGTCCCTCTCCACCGATCCCCCGACTCCATCTTGACCTCAAAATCAATATGTCTAGGACCCATAGACCTCACTGTAAGCTCGATAGAATCAGCCCATAAAAGTGCAAGACCTCCAGCCCTACCATCTGCTTCCACCCAAAAACCATGATCCATAGCAACCTTCCTACGAATCTTCTCCATCTCATCTTTGAGGAAGTTTGGCGAATAACATCCGCTAAAGACCGAATTGCCTCGGGACTTCCCAACCCACGGCAATTCCAAAACAAGAGTTTACTCATCTTTCACCGAGGGTCCAAGGGGTGGGACCCGCCACACTTTCATCAAATTGGCACAAAGACAACCTATCTACGTCCATAGCTTCAACACGACGTTTCTGTAATGACACCAATTCACCTTCCTCAATACCCTCCATAAAAAACTCCTCCTGTCCTCTCTTGCCTGCATGGCCTGCATGGTGTTGTTCTTTTCTTTCACGCCGTACACCAGCCCGCTGATACCTCTTCCATCTTTTAACTCTTCCGGAACCCCCCTCCCCAGAGGAACCACCACTACTACCCGGCGTGCCTACTCCCTCACAAACCGACTGAATCTTCCTTCGACCCTCCTCCCCCGAATCTTCCATCAACGCCCTTATCTTATTATCTTGAACCAAAGGAGTCTCCGGTTTCTCTACAACCTAATGCGTGTCAACTAACTCCTGCACTTCCTCGACCCCATAATCACCTTCAACCCCTTCGTTATGAATTTCCAAAGATACATTATGAAACCCATCTATAACCCTCTGGATAGATGCCTCCACTTCCCTGCGTCGTTGCTCCGCAATCTTTTTTGTCACAAATTGTTTACGGCCAGCCCCCATTAATCCCCCACCGGACCACTGTTCTTGACTCATATCCTCCTCCAAAGCAACTTTCCATGGTGAAGCTTTTAAAGAGATACCAAACTTCTTTTCCGGCGTACTATCACCGGAACATTCCATACATTCCCCCGACCCATGCCCCAAACGCCCACAATAAAAGCAAAGCATAGGAAGTCGTTCATATTTCACCGGCACCATACTCACCTTACCCCCCTTTAATTTTAACGAAATTTGGTCCTTCAACGGATCCCTAACATGGACAAGGACTCGAACTCTAAGAGATTTACTCATGCTGCCTCGACCATCTTTAGATAGAGAAACAAACTCCCCCACTTTATTACCAAGAATGCGAGCATTCTCATCATTACTTCTCCCTTTAAAAGGAAGATCATAAAATCGCACCCACATCGGCAATTTGTAAATAACAAGATCGGATGGCTTAACTAGTTTATCAACTTCTTCCAACATGAAAGGAAACCTATCAAAATGCCAAGGTTGGCCATCCAAAATCTTCTGTTTGTCCCGCCAATGGTAGAATTGGAATTGGTAAAGATTCCGCCCGACATTAGTGATATCAACTCCATTCTTGACTGCCCATACTGATTTTATAGTGGTCATAAAGGCCACTGGATTGGGGCACCTGACAGTCCACAATTTACCAATCAATCCAAGCTCCAATTTATTCAACTCCTCTGCATCATCAGACCCCTCTTCAATCCATTCAGAATCTGCATTCCCATCATCCTTGGTCCCCACACCCTGCCCAGACACAATATCTGGTTCAAGAAAATCCTCCTGGCTCCCTTTCTTGGATCCAAGATTGGATCCGTCCTCCACAACCCTACTCTGAACCACACGACAATGACCAGAACTTGCCGGAGAAGACACCGGACTAGCCTGACAAACAACAGGAATAGACACACGAACACCCACAGACTCCATAGAGGAGAAGAACCCACACCAATGGGAGAAACACTCTTAGTGCAAACTCAGAGAAAAATCTAGAGAGAAAATTCTAGAGAGAGACTAGAGAGACAAACGGTTTGAAACATTTTTAGATATTAAAGTTTGATATGCATTTTAAAATTTCTCCCTTTGAGTTATACTACTTTTAGTATAGAGGCAGTGGCGGTCCCAGGATTTTAGGAATGGGGTAGCACAAAAAAGGCATAATAAATAAAGGTAAAATTTTACTAACCCGTTAGTCGTTATAATGTATGAAAACTCTAACAAAATTATGCACTTGAGTGTGTTAGCAATTAATTCACAAAAGCTTAATCTTAACGTCTTCATCTGCAAAAAGATAATTAACAATAATTATCAAGTATTAAGAAAATCAATAAAAAAATAATTACACATGCACAAAAACATTATATTTACCTTTAATCAAGATCATTGCGACGAAGTTTCGTAATTTGGAATTCTCTTGCAATATCTTTATCAGGTACTAGTTCAAATAAATCTCGCTCCATATAAGTGATTAAACTATCATTTAGAAATTCATCACTCATGTTATTTCTGAGTTTATTCTTGATATAAGTCATTGCAAAAAATGTTCTTTCAACAGAAGCTATCGCTACTGGAAGAGTCAACACCAATTTCAAAAGGAGATATACCTTTTCATGTGTCAAATGCTTATTCGACTCAACCAATTTAATCGAAAGCTCATTAAGATTTTTTACATCTTGAAATCTTTCATCACTTCGAACATCATAAATGAAACTTTCAAGTTGGTACTCAATGTACATCAAATCGGAACTTGAAAATTCATTGGGATAATATTGAGCAAGTCTTACCAACATCTTTGAATCAAAAGCAGCAAATTGATGTTCTGGGTGAAAACATGCCATACAAATAAGTAAATCCCTACTTATCTCATTAAATCTATCATCTAACTCCAATAAAATTTGATCAATCAAGCTAAGAAATACATCTATTCGAAAATGGTGGTAATTTGTCTTTTGTACCTGTCCACGTCTATATCTTCCAAGAAGCACATACTTATTGTAGGAACGCTTAGAGATATTGTACTCAACAAGAGGGGGGGTGAATTGTTGTGTTGCCCTAGGAGTATTTTTGCCCTAATTTTCTTGCGGAATTTTTAATAATAAAAATAATCAAAGCAAAATAAAGAAACTAAAAAGAACACAAAGATTTGACGTGTTAAACTTTCTTGGCCTGAAAAGAAAGAAAGCCACGACCCACTAGGGATTTCAACTTCTCTTATTGATTTTATGTAATTACAATTCTCTATTACATAAAATTTCTCTTCTCCTTCTCTTCTCTAGGCATATTCTTCTCTTCTCCTTCTCTTGTTCCCTCTTCTCGTTTCTCTCTTCTCTCTTTACATAAAATTCTCACTTTTCCCCTTTAGAATTCCCAAAGTCTAAATTACACACTCAAGAAAAACCATACAAAATAAATTCTCTAAATTTGGATGAACAAACAAGAATAACACAAGGAAATATTTTTGGAATTAATTAGCAATCAAGAACATTCAATATTTCCTCTTCTTGATTTTTGGATCTCACGAAATGTTTTGGGCACAAAATATTTTTCGCAAAATATTTCTCTCTTTGATCACCAAATTGTGCCGGTTGTAAAAAAACATTTAAATACCCATTTAAGATTATGTTATGCCATAAACCCATGATCTATTGATACCGTGGGATAGTGGGTAAGAGTACTTGGGTGTTACTCCAAGTCTCTTTTGTCTTTTAGCTAAAAATAGCCAAGACCTATTTTTAGATATCTATTTTAAGATTAGTTAATTTAAGAGTTAGTTAATTTAATTCCCAAATTAACTTCTTTGTGCTATCTTAATTTATCCAACCGTACAACAAAATAAAAGAAAAATAAAATTAAAAATTATTTTCTTAATTATTCGTTGACCAATTCTCTGACCGGTTGATCTGGGAACACTGCATTGTCTCCGATTGAACATTCTTCGATTTTGACTTAATTTTGAAACGCAGAGTAGCAATGTCCTTTCACAACTTCTTAAGGTTCCATCGACGACCTTTTATAGACCGGATATATAACCTAACAAAACAATCTCAAAAGACAATATGTTTGTTTATAAAGTTTAAGTTATCATCAAAACCAAATGGGCCAACAAATTCCCCCTTTTTGATGATGGCAAACTTTATAAACAAACTTAATTAAAATATAGAGTAAAATATATAATGTGAACATGCTAGAGATTAACACAAGTTCAACCATATCTAGTAAATTAAATCATTACAAATAATTTACTAAATTCTTAAGTAAACATATTACTCTAATAAAATAAATTTTAAAAACTTTTTTTTTTAATCATGTGGTTAAACATGACTTAAGTTTTCAAAATTAAAACAATAAACAAAACATAAATATATTAATAAAGAAACTTATAAATTAATAAAAATTATAAAGTTAGAAAATTATAAATTAAGAAACACAATAATCTTTGTACTTCAAAATATTATGGAGTTGTAAGAATCTTAGCCAAACAAAGTGATAAACAACAATTAATGTCAAACAACAACTAATCCCCTATAAATCAAACATAAAATTGATAAACCAAACCATGATTGTATCATATAATAAGCTTAAGTGTATCAAACAGTAAGTCCTTTATAAAACAGAAACCTATATCATATACTAAGAACATAAAAAATTTTAGAACAAACAGAGAAACAATTAATCCAAAGATTAAGTAAAAGCGTAAGCATTCACAAGACACAACTTAAGTTTGTTGCCTTCTTCCCCCTTTTGACATCAATCAAAAAGTAGGGGTATATATCAATCCACAGCTCTAAGGCAAGCGTTAGACAAATTAAGAAAGTAAGCAGCAAACTAAGAAAGCAAATGCCCAAACATGAATCAAGATATGCACGCAATAAACATCATAGACCATAAGGGATAGAGAATGAAGGATAATAGATTAAGGATTAAAAAGGACAGTTAGTAGCATAATCAAATAAGTGTTTTTGTACCCCAGCTGGTACAGCAAAAGAAAGAAAAAAAATTGTTTAAATAGTACAACTACAAATGATGAGGCCAACAAATATTAATTAAAATATGAAATAGAAGCAGGAGGGATCAGGCAGCAGTCTCTTCATCAACATACTCCGTCTGCACTTCCACGGTGTCGAGCTTTGCACCAAGATAGGACTCCACTTTGAAAAGCGCATAATTGAGACTGCAAATCAAGTATTTTGGATAGGACATGAGCAAGGGTAGTAGGAGGAGGAGGGATAGTAGTATGATCATCAAAACCAGTTGGTGGAGGTGAAGTGGGGATAGGTGATGGTGGTGATGATGGAATGTGGAGTGGTGTGGGTGAATCTGGTTTCGGTGATGGAGGGGTTTGAGAAGTAATATCAGCATGTAGGCACGAGGAAATCTTGGAAGCTAACCTCCTACTCTTTCTTGGTGTGAGCACGGATGGTTTCTTGATTTTCTTAAGAGGCACATTGAGGTCCTCATCCTCTGAACTAGATAGTTCATCTTCCAGTTTCACTTCTTCTTCTCCCTCAAACTGTTCCCCCTTATTCACAGCTTCCCCCTCAAATGGTGCTTGCACCTCTTCCTCATTCACTTCTGCCTTGTTAGGAGTGGTAGAAGGAACAGTGTCTTGTTCTCCTTTTTCTTCTTCCTTTCCTTCCTCTTCTTCTTTTGTTTCTTTTTCTCCATCACCTTCTTCTTTTTCTGTTTTCTCTTCTTCTTCATCATCAGAACTTACTTCCACCTCCTCAATGGCATGTTCTAGAATCCCTTTTCATTTAATTGGAGGTGCAAAGTAGTAAGGCACCTCTCACTGATTTTATTATTGGCACTCATAGGGAATTCTAGTCCATCCAATGGGACTCCAAATTTCTTGAAAATACAAGTTAATAAACCTCCATAACCTACCATGAGGCCCTTTTCAATACATTCAGATAAATGTGACACCATCAACGACGGAAAATTGATTTTTATGTGATTGGCCATGCAATAAATTAAAGTTGCATCGCGTAGATTGACTTCACTCCGCTTGGAATTGCGGGGTAAAATGAATCTTCTTGCAACGTTGTATAGCAGTTTGTGGAGTGGAGACAGTGACATATGACTGAATCGTTTCTTACCATTTTGACCAAGAAACTTTAACACAGTTTTCTCAGTAATACCCGAAAAGACAATCTGTGATCCTACATAATACGTATCAAACCCTACAACTGGAACTTCAAACCATTCTCACAACATTAAACTGTTAAATTCAATTTTAGTGTCTTTAATTGTACTTGAATAAACCCCATTATCGATTGAAAAATTTTGAATAAACTCTCGCATGAGATATGGGTAAATCGGATTGCAAGAAAAATTACTCATCAATTCTTCCCAACCTTGATTACTTAAAATAGCATGTAATTGAGGAAAGGGAGTAGAATCATACCAATATTTGTCCAAACCAAAACCTACGGACATTTCCTTAGCAACCTCCTCAGCACAATCAGGATCTACTACCTTGGCCTTCTTTGCGGGTTTTGAAGATGAGCTTCCTTTTGTGGTAGAAAAAGTCCTTTTTGTGCCGACATGCATGGGTTTTGAAGGTTTGGGTTTAGATGATGGTGTTGATGATTGAGGCGTATCCGATGAAGGGTGGATAACTTGAAGCTCTGATAAATAGATGCATATCTAAATCTCGCAATGATTGAATGATCAATCTTGGTTGTTGTGGTTGATGTAACCCTTCCAATTTTTCAAGTTGTTTAAAGGAGGAATACTAGCATTAAACTTTAGTGAAACTTGATCATACCTAGCTCCAACCTCATCTTTTCCAATTGTTCCCTTGGAAGCGGTTTAGTCATAATATCTGCAACTTGATCACTAGTATTGACATGTTTAACAATAATATTTTTATGCTCAACATTATCCTTAAGAAAATGATGTCTAATATGAATATGTTTAACTCTAGAATGATGCACCGGATCTTTAGAAATGCAAATGGCACTAGTATTATCACAATAAATAGGAACACATTCAAGTTTAATACCAAAATCTCTTAGCTGTTGTTTAATCCACAGCATTTGGGAACACCAGGCTGCTGCTGTTACATATTCAGCTTCTGCAGTGGATAAAGCTACTGTGTTCTGTTTCTTGGAACTCCATGATACCAAACAAGATCCAAGAAAATGTACCATTCCTGAAGTGCTTTTTCAATTCACAAGATCACCTGCATAATCTGCATCACTATACCCTTTCAAGTCATAGACATCACTTTTAGGATAAAATAGGGATAAGTCATCTGTTCCCTTTAAATATCTTAGAATTCTTTTTACTGCCGTATGATGTGATTCTTTAGGATTTGATTGAAACCTAGCACACAATCCAACACTAAAGGATATATCGGGTCTACTAGCAGTTAAGTATAGTAGTGATCCTATCATGCCTCTATACATCGTTTGGTCAACACTAATTCCGTTAGAGTCTTCGTCTAATCTAATGTTAGTGGTCATGGGTGTATGGTTTGTCTTAGCGTTATCTAGTCCATATTTCTTTAGAAGTTCTTTTATGTATTTTTGTTGATGAATAAAATTACCGTTAGCAGTTTGTTTAATTTGCAAACCAAGGAAGAAATTTAATTCTCCCATCATACTCATTTTGAATTCATTACTCATTAGGTCAGCAAATTCCTTACATAACGATTCATTAGTAGCACCAAAAATAATGTCATCAACATAGATTTGAAAACCTAAAATATTCGAACCTTTATTCTTAGGAAAAATTACCCAGAATAATACGACCTTTCACTGATTTTCCAAGAATAATACGAACTTTCAATTAACCACCAATAATACGAACTTTGACATGCATTTTCCGCTGGCATACATGGCCTGTTTATAACCGGTAGTACAGGTCTTTTTTTGACCGTTGCTCAGCAGGTTTCAAACTGTAGTACAAACTTTCAATCAACCACCAATAATACGAGATGAAACCTGCTGAGCAACGGTCAAAAAAAAGAACTGTACTACTGGTTATAAACAAGTCATATATGCCAGCGGAAAATGCATGTCAAAGTTCATTTTATTGGTGGTTAATTGAAAGTTCGTATTATTCTTGGAAAATCAGTGAAAGGTCGTATTATTCTGGGTAATTTTTCCTTATTCTTAAAGAATAAGGTTTTATCAATTTTACCTCGTATGAACTTATTATCAATCAAAAACTTAGATAATCTCTCGTACTATTGTCTAGGTGCTTGTTTTAGCCCATAAAGAGCTTTATCAACCTTGTAGACGTGATCCGGAGAAATTGGGTTTTCAAAGCCAGGTGGCTGTTCCACAAATACTTCTTCTAGAAACACATTTAAGAATGCACATTTTACGTCCATTTGATATAATTTAAAATTCATGAAATCAGCAAAAGAAATAAGAATTCTAATAGCTTCTAATCTAGCTACGGGAGCAAAAGTTTCAGTATAGTCAATACCTTCCTGTTGATTGTATCCTTTTACCACCAACCTTGCTTTGTTTCTGACTATTGTGCCATGCTCGTCCAACTTATTCCTGAATACTCATTTCAGCCCAATTATCTTCTTGTTCTTGGGTTTTGGTTCCAAGTGTCATACTTTGTTTCTTTCAAACTCATTCAATTCATCTTGCATTGCCACCACCCAATCTGAATCTTGTAAAGCTTCTTCATGATTCTTGGATTCCATTGTTGATAGAAATGCAAAGTGTGCACAAAAGTTTCTCATTTGAGACCTTGTTTGTATGCCTTTGTTCATATTGCTTAGGATCAAGTCTAGTGGATGTGATTTTTGGTGTTTCCACGGCTTTGGAACAAAGTCTCTGGTGGAGACAGATGTGGAAGCAGGCTCACTGACTTGATTCTGATTTGGCTCAGCATCAATTCTTTCTTCTTGAACTTCTCTAGGGATATCTGGATTAGGAACTGCAGGCTGTTCCAGTTCTGCCTGTGGTTCATGTTCTTGATTTGGTTCAGCATTCTAAACCTGTTGTTGTTCTTCTTGATCTTGCTCCTTTTGTATATTTTCTTCATCGTCCAGATTTGCAAGACCTATTTTAAAATCACCTGTTTCTTGTTCACTTGTCATAAAGTTAGTTTCATCAAATATAATGTGAACAGATTCCTCAACACACATAGTTTTCTTATTATAAACTCTATAAGCTTTACTGTGAGATGAATAGCCAAGAAATACTGCTTCATCACTTCTTTCATCGAATTTACCTATATTTCGTTTTCCATTGACATGCACAAAACATCGACATCCAAAGACTCGAAAATATGAAATATTAGGTTTAATTCCTTTAAATAATTCATAGGGGGTTTTGGAAGTGATCGGTCTAATTAATACACGATTTAATATATAGCATGCAGTATTGACGGCTTCGGCCCAAAAATTTCTAGGTAGACCACTAGCTATTAACATGGTTCTAGCCATTTCCTCTAAGGTTCTATTTTTACGTTCAACCACACCATTTTGTTGTGGTGTTCTAGGTGCGGAAAAATTGTGACTTAAACCATGCTTATTACAATAATCCATGAACTTTGAATTTTCAAATTCTTTACCATGATCCGATCTTATGTGGACAAGTTGATTGTTACTAGATTACTGAATTTTAGTGGCAAATGCAACAAATTCATCAAAAGCCTCATCTTTGCTAGATAAAAATAATGTCCATGTAAATCTACTGTAATCATCAACTATAACAAATACATATCGCTTACTGCTGCGACTTTGGATTCTCATTGGTCCACAAAGATCCATATGAATTAATTCAAGTGGTCTTGAGGTGGTCACGACATTTTTAGGTTTGAAGGATGACCTTGCACGTTTTCCTTTGGCACATAGATCACATACTTCATTCTTTTGAAATTTAAGGGACGGTAATCCTCTTACTAGGTCTTTAGATCGTAAAGTATTAAGCAATGAAAAACTAGCATGACCTAAACGTTTATGCCAAAGAAGAGGGTCATCTTCTATAACACTCAAACACGTTAGACTGGTTTTAGGAACAGTGTGCAGGTCCACCATGTAGGTGTTCCCTTTTCTGATTCCTTCCAGAATGATGTCTCCTGTGTCGTTCCTAGAAATGATGCACTTTTCAGAAGTAAAGTTTACAGAGTTACCTTTGTCGCAAAATTGAGAAATACTTAAAAGTTTGTGCTTTAAATTCTCGACCAAAAATACATTATCTATAGCATGGGAACTTGACCTTCCTATCTTTCCTTTTGCAATGATTTCTCCTTTCATGTTGTCTCCAAAGGTCACAGTTCCTCCATCATAGGCTTCTAGTGAGAGAAATTTTGATCTATCGCCTGTCATGTGCTTGGAACAGCCACTGTCGAGATACCATGAGCTGTTCCCCCTCACTAGAACCTGCAAAACGAACTTAGTTGTTAGAGGGTGGAACCCAGCCATCCTTGGGTTCCATGTCGATTATACAAGAATCATATTTCTTAATCCAAACTCTATCGACATATATTTGGTTCGTTTTGTTATGCTGTTCCCTTTTTAAACATTGATGTTTCAGGTGCCCAGTCTTGCCACAAAAGGAACAGACCTTTTTACTTGGGAGATCAACGTAGACCTTCTTCTTTTTATCATGTTTGTTATATCCTAAACCTTCGGTTCCTTTGGTTTTAGCATTAAGAATCCATTTGGGAACTTCTTTGATTTTCCCTTTTTCTCTTGAATTTAATTCAAGCCTAAGTCGATCATTTTCATTTATGGCGGATTCTAGGTCTAATTTCATTTGATTAAAGACACATTTAATTTCCTTATTAGACTCATAACTCAATTCAATTTCTAGATACTTAAGTTGATTCAATTCAATATTCAACATGATGTTCTCTTGTTTAATCTTTTCTATAGCTTCTTTCAACATCACGTTCTTATCAAGCAATTCAAAGAATCGATTTTTCACATCGGACCTAAAAGAATTAAGGTAGGATATTTGGTCTTTGCAAGCCTTAAGGTCTTTTTCTGTCTGGAGACAGATGGCTGTTTGTTTTTCTAGGTTTTCGTGAGACTCTAAAATCATTTTAATCAATTTATGTTTATCCAATTTGTATAAGTAATCAGAAAGAGGATTAGAAGACAATACCTCTTTTCCTTTGGATTTTTCATCATGCGTTGCCATGAGACAGTGATTGGCTACTTCTTCTTCTTCAACGGGAGCTTCGGTTTCGGCCTCGCTTTCGGATTCTCCCCATGCAGCTATCATGGCTTTGCGAAAGTCGGCTTTGTTGAAGTTCCCTTTTGCTGGTTGTCTTCCTGTTTCTCTTGCTTTCCCTTTACCCTTCTCATTCTTCCATAGAGGGCATTCCTTGATGAAGTGCTCGGTACTTCCACATTTGTGGCATTCATAGGTTTTGGAATTTGAAGTTCCTCTTTCTTTGTTGTTTCTTTGATTTTTATACTTGTTGTTCCTGAAGAACTTCTTGAATTTACGTACCAGCATTGCTGCCTCTTCCTCATTAGTTTCTGATTCTTCTTGATCGTTTGCTGTTAGAGCTAGACCTTTGTTCCTGGAACTGTCAGCTGTTCCCAGATGTAATTCATGAGTCATAAGGGAACCAGTTAGCTCTTCCAGATTATACTTTGTGAAATCTTTAGATTCTTGAATGGCTGTGACTTTAGCTCTCCAACGATCATCTTGAGGTAGGCTTCTTGGGATTTTTCGTACTTGTTCATCTGAAGGAATTAGCCTTCCAAGGGAGACAAGCTCATTTGTGATGTTCGTGAACCTAGTAAACATTTCTTGAATGCTTTCTGTTCCATAACAAATCTTTCGTATTTTGACATGAGCAAGTCAATCTTGGAACGCTTTACTTCACTTGTTCCTTCGTAGGTAACCTCCAGCAGATCCCAATTTTGTTTTGCTGTTCTGCATCCCATAATGCGATTATGTTCGTTTGGACCAAGCCCACAGTGAAGCAATTTGATAGCAAGAGCATTAATTTCCATCTTTTGAAAATCTTCTTTCTCGTATTCTGTAATAGGTTTGGGAACAGTCTCGTTATTGAAGTTGGTAGTTGTTACCTCAAAATCTCCAAATTCGATGACTCTCCAAACTTGATAGTTCTCGGCTTTGATGAAGATCTCCATCCTATTCTTCCAATACGTGTAGAATTTGCCATCGAACATTGGTGGTCTCTAAGTAGAGTAACCTTCTTCCATGCGTTCGTTAATTTTCAACATCTCTAATAAACCAAGATACGGCTCTCAGGGTTTCCTGATCAAATGAGGAACATGGCTCTGATACCAATTGTAGAAACGCTTAGAGATATTGTACGCAACAACATGGGGGGTGAATTGTTGTGTTGCCCTAGGAGTATTTTTTCCCTAATTTTCTTGCGGAATTTTTAATAATAAAAATACTCAAAGCAAAATAAAGAAACTAAAAAGAACACAAAGATTTGACGTGGTAAACTTTCTTGGCCTTAAAAGAAAGAAAGTCACGACCCACTAGGGATTTCAACTTCTCTTATTGATTTCATGTAATTACAATTCTCTATTACATAAAATTTCTCTTCTCCTTATATTCTCTAGGCCTATTCTTCTCTTCTCCTTCTCTTGTTCCCTCTTCTCGTTTCTCTCTTCTCTCTTTACATAAAATTCTCACTTTTCCCCTTTAGACTTCCCAAAGTCTAAATTACACACTCAAGAAAAACCATACAAAATAAGTTCTCTAAATTTGGATGAACAAACAAGAATAGCACAAGGAAATATTTTTGGAACTAATTAGCAATTAAGAACACTCAATATTTCCTCTTCTTGATTTTTGGATCTCACGAAATGTTTTGGGCACAAAATACTTTTCGCAAAATATTTCTCTCTTTGATCACCAAATTGTGCCGGTTGTAAAAAAACATTTAAATACCCATTTAAGATTATGTTATGCAATAAATCCTTGATCTATTGATGTGGGATTAGTGGGCATTAACCGTGGGATAGTGGGTAAGAGTACTTGGGGGTTACTCCAAGTCTCTTTTGTCTTTTAGCTAAAAATAGCCAAGACCTATTTTTAGATATCTATTTTAAGATTAGTTAATTTAAGAGTTAGTTAATTTAATTCCCAAATTAACTTCCTTGTGCTATCTTAATTTATCCAACCGTACAACAAAATAAAAGAAAAATAAAATTAAAAATTATTTTCTTAATTATTCGTTGACCAATTCTCTGACCGGTTGATCTGGGAACACTGCATTGTCTCCGATTGAACATTTTTCGATTTTGACTTAATTTTGAAACGCAGAGTAGCAATGTCCTTTCACAACTTCTTAAGGTTCCATCGACGACCTTTTAAAGATCGGATATATAACCTAACAAAACAATCTCAAAACACAATATGTTTGTTTATAAAAGTTTAAGTTATCATCAAAACCAAATGGGCCAACACTTATCATCCAACTTAGGAACATCAATTTCATACTTATTACAAAAGGAAGTAACCTTCTCTAAATGCTCATCCCACCCTTGATCTCTAAGCTTTTGCAATTGCTTTTTAGTTCCATTGACGAGTGACATAGCATTCACAATATCTTGTTCTCTTCTTTGTAAAGATGATAACCCTTTTTAAGGTCGCACAATAAAAACCGGTTAAGCAAACTATATTTATACTACCCTAACTCTACACAGGTATAGCAGAGGTAAGGGGTCGAACCACAGGGACAAAACAAGTTAAGCAGATGGTCTCAATATAGGAAAAAGGGTGTGTTAAGATGATCGAGACTAATTAAAACTAAGATTAAAAGCGAGACTACTGTTAAAATGAATCAAGGGGAGAAGGGTGAGAATGATTGGTTCCACCCTAGAGAGGTACCACAAGTATTCATGTATTGGGGTCGATTAATGACCTTCAATCATCGACCGATTCAACAATGAAAGGAAGTTGACGGCTCTAAGACCGAACGAACGACCTATAATCGCCCTATGTCTCCTTGGGAGTGGCAGGACGAGATTCAAGGTGAACCATTATGCTGATTGAATAGGTTTAAACCAAACCCTAAGTCATGAATAAGAGTCCACTCTAGGGTTTCACCAATCAAACTCTAAGGAACTACTCACACATCATAAAGTAGAAACTAAGCATAATAACCCACATGAACAAGAGATTAAACATGGAAGACTTCTACGTAGACAAGAACAAAAGTAATAGCTAACAACAAGGGAACAAAAGAAACAAGAACTTAAAGTAAATAATCCTATTCTAGATAGTCAAACCATACAAATATCCAACACTCACAAAGAAGAAAGATTCATAAATAGCATTTAAGAATAACAACCAACAACATTAAATGTTTCTAGAAATAAATAAGAGAAAGATATTCATACCATAAATAAAACTTCAAGAAGGAGTAGACAAAAGCATCAACAAGAGTAGTTTAAGAGTTACATCCAAATCCCAAAGGTTAAATTGATTAAGGAGATAATACTAAGCTAGAGAAAATGAAAACTAGGGTTTTTAAATCTAGAGAGAGTAAATGCTAAGAGTAAACTAGGAGTGTTTTAGGGCTAAAAACTAGAATAGTCTAAAGCTACAGCAAAGTGGGTATATATACCCCCAAAATAAGAGTGCAAAAGAAATTACAAAAGGGCCCTCGAAGGCCAAAATGCTAAAATAAAACAGCTGCGCTGAACAGTCGCATTCGCCCGAAGGCCACGGACCATTCGCCCGAACGCAGCATTTTCGCCCGAATGTTCTCCATTCGGCATTTCCAGTGAGTTTTGAGCAGTGTTGCCTCGAAGCTTCCTTCGCCCGAATGCATGGACCATTCGCCCGAATGTATGCCTTTCGCCCGAATGTTGGACATTCGGTATTTCCAGAGAGTTTTTGGCCAACTGCTTTGATTCTCCATTCGACCGAATTTATGGGCCATTCGCCCGAATACAGATATTCGCCCGAATGTCTTTCCATTCGGCATTTCCAGAGACTTTTGCTGATCTGCTGTAGAGTGCTGGACTCCCATTCGCCCGAATGGGAGCTTACATTCGGCCGAATGTGATGGAATTTCCTTTTTCCAGCACTTTGATTCCTTCTTCAATCTTACGAGCTATGCCAGGGCCTTGGGACAGCCTCCATTGGTGGTCATGAAACAGCAGGGGTGGTGCCTAAGTCTCGAATGCATGCCAAACGCCTTTGAAATCTCCAAAAATCACCTAAACAATCTCAAAACTCTCGAACACAAGATCAAGGAGAAATCATGCGTGAAATATAACAAATTGACGCAAAATGGCGAGACTTAGCACTAAAAGTAGGACGGTAAATGTGCTCTAAAACGAGCACATCAAAAGATAGGTTCAATTGATTTGTAATAGCAAAAATTGTCATCATTAATTGTGCAATAAAAACAAAACCAAACCTTCTTAGTGCAAATGAAGTAGACTCACACTTCAATCTTTCAGCAGTACTTGAACTTTCACCAATAAAATTAAGTACGTCAAGAATAGTGGGATACAAACGAAAAAAACTTACTATTGTTTTGAATTTAGAACTCCATAGAGTGGAACATGGCCTACTTAAATTACACTCCTGATTTAAGCCTGTACCAGACTCAATTTCACCGCAATTTAATGCTTCCAAAACATGTTTTGCTTGTTGGTCTCGAATAATCTCCTTCTGTTTACAAGAAGCTCCAACCAAATTCAATAAGCCAGCAAGTGTTTCATAAAGCCAAGCACAATCATCATTCTTAGATGCAACTGCAACTAGTGTTAGTTGAAGTTGGTGAGCAAAACAATGTATGTAATATGCACTTGGAGATTCATTCAAAATTAAAGTTTTAAGGCCACCAATTGCGCCTCTCATATTGCTGGCACCATCATAACCTTGCCCCCGAATTCTTGACAAAGTTAAAGAATGTTTCATTTGCAAAGATTCAATAGCAAGTTTGAGAGTTATAGAAGTAGTGTTACCCACATGAACTAAGCCAAGAAATCGCTCTTTCACCATTCTTTTCTTATCAACATATCTTAAACAAAGACTTAAATGTTCTTTATCAGCAATGTCTGCAGATTCATCTGCAAGAATAGCAAAAAAAAAACCACCATTTAATTCTTCAATGATCTTTTTCGTAGTTTCTCTTGCACAAGCATTAACAAGATCCATTTGTATTTTAGGAGATGTTAATTAACAATTTTTTGGAGCATTCTCCAACATAACAATGCCAGCATTAGTGTCCCTTTTTGCTATCACTTTCAACAACTGAAGATAATTACTTTTATTCAAGGATCTTTCAGATTCATGATGACCACGGAATGCCAATCCTTGAAATAACAAATACCTAACAACCTCTATATGAGCAAGTAATCTAGTTTCATAGTCACATTCATATTGAGTTGTTTTTTTTTTAAGATAGCAATGATGGAGGTCTTTTCATTCTTAAAGTCCATTAGAGTCTTTAAAGCATTATTATGAGTACTCAAATGACCTCCAATATGTTTTTCAAAAGAATCAACTTTACCCCAAGTATTAAACCCACCACTAACAAAAGCATCTCCCCCACGATAAACATTATCATTTTTAAATAAATAGCAAGCAAAACAATAGGCAGCATTTTTGGTTTTGCTATATTCAAGCCAAGATGTATATTTATCAAACCACTTAACAACAAACCTTCTTCTTTTTTAACCAAAATATGTGTAGGGAAAATCATTGTTTTTAGGTTGACATGGACCTTGTCAAATGTACTCACACCTTACTAACTCCCTATCATCCACATGAAAGTCAGATATTTTCCTCCTCAATCCAGGATCATGTTCAAGTGAAAGAATATCACTTTCACTTAGTCTCCCCAAAGTTGTGGGAATTTGACTTGGAGTGGGAATTTGACTTGGAGTGGGAATTTGAATGGGAGTTGGTGCTTGACTTGGACTAGATGATTCCGTAGATTCTTCGTGTCTCTTCTTTGAAAAAAATTTTGTAATATTAGAATCTTTTATTCGCTTCATTTTAAAGACTGTAATTATAACAATAAAAAAATAATCAAAACTACTTATATTAGATACAATTAATTATACAATTATACCCAAACAAAACTTACAAATACAATGGACAAAATGAAATCAAATCATCATCATCATCATCATACCCAGTGTTCCCGCACATAGATAAAAATCTATGGTCAGGGTCCGGGGAAGGAAGGTCGACGACGTCTCATACCCATAAGGAGAGGGCGGTCATAAGAGTCCTTCGGCTCCAGAGGGGTCTTCAAGGATAGGACCTGCAAATATCCGAAAACCTGCATCTTACACCCACGTTAGCCAAACATAGAGATCATTTTAAAAATTATAAACGAAACAGGTAAAAGAGGCAGTAAAGAGTAATGACGAAAGACACAGAACAGTAACAAACAAGTCTAGTAGTCTAAAACGTGAATAAGGCGCCGCCATTTGGCTCTATTCCTGGTCAGGTCCTTAGAGAGGTGTAGTTCCAGCACATCGCTGTTAATCTGCTCCTCCCACGTCCTCCTAGGTCTTCCCCGGCTTCTCTTGCCCTCCACAATGATGCGTTCGACCCTTCTCACTGGGGCGTCATGGGTGCTTCTCTGCACATGCCCAAACCATCTGAGCCTATTCTCCCGCATCTTTACAGAGAGAGGTGCAACCCCTAACTTCTCCCTAAACTCCTGATTTCTAATTCTGTCCATCCTTGTCTTACCACACATCCATCTCACATGCGCATCTCTGTTACATCCATTCTCTGTTCGAAAGCCTTCTTTACAGGCCAACATTCGGTCCCGTACAACAAAGCCGGCCTAATTGCAACGCGGTAGAATTTACCCTTTAGCCTACTAGGGAATCTTTTATCACAAAGCACCCCAGTCGCTGCTCTCCACTTGAGCCATCCTGTCTGTATACGGTTATTAACGTCACCCTCAATCTCCCCATTGTTCTGAATCACTGAACCCAAATACTTGAATTTGGACGTGCATGCAACAACTTCTCCCCTGATGGACACCTCTGGCTCCGCTATCGATTCTGTCCCACTAAAGTCACATCGCATGTATTCAGTCTTCGAGCGACTTATGCGCATCCCCTTACCCTCCAAGGCTTCTCTCCATTCTTCCAATTTACTATTAGCCTCCTCCTTAGTTTCTGCGGCCAGGACTATATCATCGGCGAAAAGCATACACCATGGTACGGTTTCCCAGATGGATTTGGAGATTTCATCCATAATCACTGCAAAGAGGAAAGGACTAAGTGCTGATCCCTGATGTAAACCCACTCTAATACTGAAAGATTCTGTTATCCCCACCGTGTCTAAATGTTAGTCGAAACTCCATCATACATGTCCTGTATAACCTTAATGTACCTTGATGAAATACCTCTTTTCTTGAGGCTATCCCAAACGATGCTTCGTGGTATGCTATCATATGCTTTCTCCAGGTCGATGAACACAAGATGCAAATCCTTCTTTCGCTCCCGATACTTTTCCATCAGTCTCCTCAAAATATGAATCGCCTTAGTAGTCAATCTCCCCGGCATGAAACCAAACTGGTTCTCCCTAATCACCGTCTCCTGTCTAATTCTTTTCTCAATCACTCTTTCCCACAGTTTCATAGTGTGGCTTAGGAGTTTAATACCCCTATAGTTCCCGCATTCTTGTGCATCACCCTTGTTCTTGAACAGAGGGATAATTGTGCTAATCCTCCACTCCTCCGGCATTTTACTAGATCTCAGGATAGCATTAAAGAGATTAGTAAGCCATCGAATGCCCTCCGCTCCTAAGCTCCTGCACACCTCAATCGGGATGTTATCCGGTCCTACCGCCTTAAATCTTCCCATCTTTTTGAGGGCTTCACTTACTTCACCCTTGGTTATGTCACCGAATGACCCACAAGCCTGTGTACTTTGTTCGTCCGAAGTTTGTCGACTTTCCTGTGTAGGACCCCTTGTCATATTTAGAAGTTGGGAGAAATACTGATGCCATCTTAGTTTGATGTCCTCTTGTCCAATAAGAACTCGTCCCCTCTCATCCTTGATATACTTCACTGCCCCCAAGTCTTCCCTCTGCTTTGATCTGGCTTTAGCCAACTTGTAAATATATTTCTCCCCCTCTTTGGTATCAAGCTTTTGGTAGAAGGCTTCAAAAGCATGACTCTTTGCCTTAGCGACTGCTTTCTTCGCCTCCCGCTTCGCTTCTTTGTACGACTCTTTCATTTGTGTCCTAACTTCCTCTTCCGTACAGGCAATGAGCTCCTTAAATCTCTTATTTTTGTTCTTTATCTTCTCTTGCACCTCCTCGTTCCACCACCACGAGTCCCTGTACTCCCTTGTCTTTCTTGTCGACACCCCTAGCGTCTCCTTTGCCGCAATACGAATGGTTGCAATCAAATACCTTTATTAAATACCTTTATTAATTATACACTATTGCCGATTTACAAAGAATACTAGTAACTAACAATTCCTACCAGGTATGTGAAAGAATACCCAAACATAAACATAAACATTACAACTAAACTTACAAAGAATACTAATAAGTAATAACTATCAATTCCTAATTAAAATACCCAACAATTCCTATCGATTTACAATTATACCCAAACAAAACTTACAAAGAATACAAATAACTATCAATTCCTACTTAAAATACAATCAAGAATTCAAAACATAAACATCAATTAGACAATTACCATTTACAACATAATTACATAAAACATGTTAAAAACTAAAATTTAAAACTTACATAATACAGAGAATGTGAAGGACAAAGAGTAACAGGCAGTGCGGCGGTGCCCCGATTGTCGGTCATTGCGGACTTGCGGTGGCCGTCGATTGAAGAACGAAATCACAAAGGTCGAAGAGTAATACTACCGGGTAAGAATAGGGAAAGAAATCAGTGGGTATTTTGCCATTTGGGTATTCGGAGAAGTAATGGGTAAGAATAGGGAAAGAAATCAGATATGACAAATTATCATCGAAAATTTCCAATCATGAATATTCACTTACTTGATTTGAAGTTGAAGAGTCATCTTTTAAAATGGGTAGAAAAGAGGAAAACTGAAGTTATTACTTACATTTTAGTAAATATTTCAATAAAATCAGTTTGGCTCGGTGGTAATTGCTGAAGCTTCACAATCGAGTAGTCGCGCGTTTGATCCTTGACCAAAATAAATTTCAATTTTTTTTTAATGGGGTGCCTAGGTAACCCCAGGCACCTTAATAGGTCCGCCACTGTATATAGCTAACTCAAAAATATAAATAGGTAAGAATAATTTGGGAATTACAGCTTTGAAGTTTTGTGAATTTACAACCGCAAAGTTTTTTTTTCGAATTACAGACACCATTAACTTACAAAATTTTGCAAATTTAGGCCAATTTACCTAATGACCTGCTAGGTAACCTCTTACCGAACCTCATTAATTTTGACTTTCACTTAAATTGAATAATCTAAGTTAATCATTGACAAACTCTAATTAATAATCACCCCTTTCCCAATCTCCACCATCTCATCACCTTCCAGCCCAACACCTCCACCACAATCCTTCCTCCATGCCTAACTTACTTATTTTCTCTCTCCACCCAAGAGCACCACCTCAACAAATAAATGGCAAATTAGATTAACTAGCTTGAATCCCGTGCCAAGCACGGATAAATTAAAAATAATTAAATAAATTTTTAAATATAAACAAAATTACTTTACAAGTATTAATTCATTATTTTTTAATATCTTAATTTTTTAAACTCATTATCTACTTCTATGTGTATTTTTTATATATAATTTAGATATATCATTTTTAATATCTTAATTTTTTAACCTCATTAGTGCTTTTGTGTATTTTTGATGACTTAAGGGAAGATATTTAATAAATGATTTTTTAATATATGTAGTAGTGTTCGTAGGAGAATTTTATTGTTTGAGTAATTTTTTCGTATGTATGATGATTGAGAATTCTTACGCCTTTTGAATGTATAAATTATTTAATATGACATTATATATAGTGTGACAACATTCAATATTTTTGTATATAAAAACACATTTTTTAATTTGAATCACGTATCATACAATATTAATAAAAGAGTTGGTAAATGACAAATGACAAACTCTTAAAAAATTTTCAAATGAATTTATTAAATAGGTTAGAACTGATTACTTGACAACTTATTATCCTAAATTAACATGATATTTTTCATTACCTTATTAGCTGATATTTTTCAAAATCAGCAAGTCAAGCTTTAAATTATGAAATTTATGATATTACTTGAATTTAATGATGGAATGAACTTTTCTAAAAATACATAAAGATTAAATAATGATTCTAATTATCATTACCCAATTTAGCTAAATGTAGAAATTTTTCTAAAAATACATGTTTATCATTTTGGAGGGAAAACAATAAACATGAGAGTGACATGTGTCCCATTGAATAACCCATTTAGTATATAGTAATAGATATAGTGTTCGAGAACCATTATTTCATTTCAAATTATGGATTTCAATTATTAAATCATAGGGTTTTTTATGAATTACAGCCTCAAAGTTTTCTCGTTTTATGAATTACAGCCGCAAAGTTTTCTCGTTTTATGAATTACAGCCGCAAAGTTTTTTTTTTTTTATGAATTACAGCCACTAACTTTTTAAATTGACCATCATTACGGCCAAGTGACCGGTTGAGACCGTTGACCAGCCTTTTTACCGTTGACCAGCCTTTTTTCTGATTTTTCCTTTTTTTTGAGTTTTTTTTTTTCTTTTTCCTTCTTTTTTAGTTTTCTTTTTTCTTTTTCCTTTTTTTTTAGTTTTCTTTTTTCTTTTTCCTTTTTTTAATTTAATTCCTTCATCTTCTTCACATCTTCATCCTCTTCCTCCTTCTTCTCCATCATTTTCATTCTCTTCATCCTCCATTAATCTTCAAAGTCACCATTAATCTTCAAGACCCAATTTCTCTCCAAAGTTCAAACCCTAGATTTCTTTCATCATTAATCTCTCTTCATCACTTTTCTTACTTTGTTCTCCTCAAACTTCAATGGTTTCTTTCCACCCTAGTTTCCACAAATGCAAACTTCAATGGTAGAAAGGAAGAAGATGAAACTGGATTTGCCCCTGTTGAGATTAAAAGATTTAATTTGCACTTTCTTCTTGAATTTCAATCTCAATCTGGATTGAATTTAATTGATTCTTGTATGAACTAAAATATGAAAAATTGGGTCTTTGAAAAGAGATTAATGGGGTTTGGACTTTGAATTAATGGTAGAAAGGAAAGATTATCCTAATGGGCTAAAAAACTCCAAATCTGGAGAAGCAAAATCTATAATTAAATAAGTCAAAACTTAAAAGCTTTAATCTTTCCAAAAATCCAGAAATTATTGTCAAAAATTATGAAACAATAATTTGCACTTTCTTCTTGAATTTTAATCTCAATCTGGATTGAATTTAATTGATTCTGGTATGAACTAAAATACAAAAACCCAATCTTTTTCCCCCAATTTCTTCTTCGTAAAATCTATCAAACCCTCTTTTTATTTTTTGATTCTTAATGTGGAATCTTCAATTTCTTCTCTGGGATTTTTAGATTTATTCATCTTTTTGTTGCCCTATCAATTTTACCTGGCTATTTTTTTGCTTACACCATTGTTCAAGTACAATCTTTTTTTATTTTTGATGATAATTATTGTGTAATTTGCTAAATTTAACTTGATTATCACTTATCTCATCAATTATCTGTAATAGGTATCTTTAATTTAGCTGTTTTTTGTTGGATCATTGTATTTTGTCTTCAAGTTTTGAATTTTCTTGCAATTTATGAGGTTTTGTTTGTGGGTGCTTATTTTATTTACTAATTGATGCTTTTTCTTTGTGGGTATGTTTTGTTTTGGTGAAATTTTTATTCTTGATTGTCAGTATAATTTATTCTGAAGTGAAACAAAGAATTATTCTTTGTATAAATCATGAAGGAAATTGGAGAATTTTAACCCCTTTTAATTGAAAAAGATTAATGGGGTTTGGACTTTGAAATAATGGTAGAAAGAAAAAATTATCCTAATGGGCTAAAAAAACTCCAAATCTGGAGAAGCAAAATCTAAAATTGAAGATGTCAAAAACTTACAAATCTTTCCAAAAATCCAAAAATTATTGTAAAAAATTATGAAACAATGAATTTGCATTGGAATTGATTCTTGGAATCGGGGATTGAGGTGGGTTTTTTCTCAATACCTTTAAATTGAAACTTTTGAAAGCATCATTTATAAACTTTGATCTTTTGTACCATGACATTGGGGATATTGGGGATGAAGATTAATGGAGGATGAAGATGATGGAGAAGAAGGAGGAAGAGAGAGAAAGATAAATTTTAAAAAAAAACTCAAAAAAAAAAATTAAAAAAAGGAAAAAGAAAAAAAACTCAAAAAAAAAGAGAAAAAATCAGAAAAAGGTTGGTTAACGGTAAAAAGGTTGGTCAACGGTCTTAACCGGTCACTTGGCCGTAATGGTGGTCAATTTAAAAAGTTGGTGGCTGTAATTCATAAAAAAAAACTTTGCGGCTGTAATTCATAAAACGAGAAAACTTTGAGGCTGTAATTCACCCTAAATCATAAATAAAAATTTGAGAATGACAAGGTTTGGGTAGTCATTCTCAAATTTTTAACTTTTACTACTTTAAAAACAATGGTGAAATTTGATCCAAATCCAAATTTGAAAATTTTTTATTTGTCAAACAATAAAGTTGAGTCAATTTCAAATTTTCAAATGAAATTATCTTTCCCAAACATGACATAAGAATTTAAGTGAAAGTCAAAGTTAATTAGATCCGGTGAAAGGTCACCTAACATGTCATTTAGAAAATTGGTCAAAATTATAAAAGTTTTGTAAGTTGCATTGGTAGCTGTAATTCAAAAAATAAAATTTAATAATTTTACGACTATAATTTGTAAAGTCCCATAAAACTTGAAAGTGTTGTTTATAAAATAGTTTGCTGTTTAAATTTTGAAAATGATGTTTAAAATTATGTTAAAAGTAAGAGAAAGTTATAGAAAACCACCTTATCTATACACTCTTTTTTAAAAAACTACCTTATATAAAAATTTTTGCAAAAAACTACCTTATGTAATACAATCTTTGCAAAAGACTACCTACTACTCAATTTCGTTACTTGACCGGCAACTAACGATTGACTTCCACATGCCTGTCACGTGCGCAATTAGAAACTCACCTTCTCCTTCATTGAAATGTTGAGTAACAGGAATAAAACACCAAAAAATCCCAATTAATTGTACCGGTCAACTAACGAAATTGAGTAATATGTAGTCTTTTGAAAAGAATTGTATTACATAAGGTAGTTTTTTGCAAAAATTTTTATATAAGGTAGTTTTTTAAAAGAGGGTATAGATAAGGTGGTTTTTTATAATTTTCTCTAAAAGTAATTCAAAAATTCTTTAAAGCTGTCAAATTTCAATTTTAGCTTTGTTTTATAAAATAGTTCGATGTCCCAAAAAATTTGTAACAAGTATAATTTTTCATTCTATGAAGAGTTTGAAAAAATGATAATTCTTTCATTCGTTTATGTTTGTCCACCTTACTATAACAGATAATTTCAAATGTTTGTCAACTTTATAATACTTTCCATTTTTAGAAATCTTTTTTCCCAAATATACTCTCATAATCCCTCTCATTTTCCCCAAATATATTCTCTCTAAATTAATGACTATGATAATTTTCTTTTTTCCTTTAGTTTATCTTTAATTTAAATGTATTTTCTATCTCATAATACCAATACAATTATTACTTCACACCACTATTTAATTAAAATAATACCCATTTACCACAAAGATTTTAGTTTTCTTAATTTGTGTGAAAAACTCATAGTGGACAATATTTTAAAAATAGAGGGAGTATGTTTATTTAAAGATGAGAGTAATGTGTGAATGAGATGAAAATATAAATTAAATATGCAAAGAAAAATTAAGGAAAGAATGTAGGTGAATGAAATCAAAGCTCTTGAAGTCTAATTTCTAAAGTCGTAAACCTTTTTGATATAAATTTTCTATCCAAAGTTATGGCCAAAAGAGTGAATAAGTATCAAATTTTAGTTTTTAGTTAATTAATTAACAATCATTTACCCAAATTTTTTCTTTTTGTATTAATATTCTTGAATTATTTATATGCTTAACAATTTTTGTTGTTATTAGTAAATTAATTAGTTTTAATAAATTTAAGTTTTTAGTTTATTAATAATAAGAATAATTTAGTCAATTAATAATAATTTTTGTTTAATTACTAATAATATTACTACTAATTGCAAAATCATTAAATTAATAATTAATTAGATGATCAAACTCATCAACTATATTGTTTTGATGTTCAATTTTAGTTTGAAGCATTTTTTAAAGAGAAGTTACAGAGATAGATTTATGAAAATCATTAAAGGTAATATTTAAAATTAAATATTAAAGGTGTCGACACAATGAAAAGGATGGCTACATTGAGTAAAGCCCAAATACCAAAAAATATAACAAATTGTGTAAGACTGAGTAAGTACATAATACCTAGATAGAGATATATTGGCTATGTTTTGCAAATGGCTTTCAACTAGGTTTGTTAACTTATTTGACCAGCTGGAAGTGTAGGCTGATAAGCCAGATGTTTAAGCTAGCAATTTTAACTAGTTGTTATGGAGATATTTGTTACTTGTTGGTTCTTTGTGGGAGAAAAAAATATGCTAAAATTCAAAACTCAAAAGTCAATAAAAAGAGCCACGCACAAGGAAAGCTCTTTGATATTGACTTAAAGGTCAACTTTTCAACTGATTTAAAAGTTATTTATTAAATTCTTTTTTAACTATTTGACCAATTAAAAATTAAAAGTCAAAAAATAATAAAAATAAAATTAATTGTCAAACACTCAAGCTATGTTCTCAATGAATGTAGTTAGCTAGGAAATTGTTCACATTGAGCATCTCTAGATGTACCTAGAATAGACCCATCAAGGTGAAATTCACTTTAGATAAGCTTTTTCTCAAATTAAGAAACATTGGGAGAGAGTAATTATATCTTTATCAAACATGTCACTATTGAGTTCTGATTATGAGGTGCTTTTTAGATGTACAAATTAACTATACTTCATTCTAGGGTTGAATTTCTAGACTATAATAATTATACTCTATTGTTCATATATATAACCACCTTTTCATTTTATTAAATTTAACTTTCCTTTAATTTTTATCTCTTTGTAAAATTTGGAATATTTATCCTCTTTCCTTTTTCACATTTTTTATTATTATTTAGTAGTGAACTATCAAATTATGATGAGTTGTAGGACAATATGTTTCAATTTTTAGTGTTCAAATTGCATGAAGACTATTGACTACACCAAACTTTGGGATTAATTGTCTTAAGATTAGACTTTTATGGAGTCTTATCAATAACAAGTCCAATAAATGAACACACATATTCACAAGTTAAAATATCCAAGTAATTATTTTGTTATAATGTGAAATATGTCAAACTTCTACACAAACCAAATTTGTAGGATACGTGTTTTACAATTGTATTGTTTCATGGATTTGCCCTAAGTATAATTGTTCTCTCAACAACGATCTTTCTTGAGCCGGAGACTCTTTGACCGCACTCTTCTATATGGATATGAGCTGCTGTCGTTCTTTCCTTCCCAGAACCTAATCATAGTTTTGCTATAAGCGGGATACACTAGGTATGATGATGATGATGCATAAGTACAAGTGTTGTGTAAAATTAAGAAAAAAAAAGTAAAAAAAAATAATATTTTATGTAAAAGTTGGAAAAATATGCAAATGCAAATAAAATGAAAAGATAATAAAATATATAGATAAATAATGCAGCAGAAGATTTGTGGTTCGATCCTACTGGGCGCAGGTATCAATTAAGGGGTTTCTTGGCAGCGCGCATATCTCTTTACTACGGGTATGATTTGTCCGCATCTTTCAAGAATAAGAAAACTCCCACTTTAACCTTACCTTGTGCAGGATGCCGGAAAGATTCTTTACCTTAACCTTTTAATACTAATGCAGCAAAATCCATAAAATGGATTAAAAAGGAAAATATTGTGAACACCTATAACTAAAGGGAGTGACATTGTCGTTGTGATTCATATTCCTTTCATTTAAAGTAAAATTTAAAACAAATTATTGAATATGTATTACCATTATTGATATTATATAATGGAAAGTATGGTTACCAAATAATGGAAAACATTAGAACTTTGTAGTTATTATTTGAAGTTCATGTTATTTTTTTACTCTAGAATAATGGAAATATTACTCTAGAATGTCTAACATAATATAAATATTTAACTCTAAGCTCTAGTGAGTGAGTTGCTCATTTGTGATTGGTATTTTATAAATGTATTACTAAATGCTTTAATAAAATATTATATTATTTAAAGGGTATTTAATATACGATTAAACCATTGTTGTGTTCTTACTTAATTTCGTGTTTTTATTGCTATGTTATTTCTTGCTATATTTTATTACATTTTTATTCGCTATTGTTGAGATCCAAAGACCTATCTTTTCTCATGTTATAGTATCATATGGAATTTGCAATAGAAATGTTGGTCTAACCAATTAAACTAACTAAAAGTTGCCTAATTGTAATTAATTATAGCTACAAATAGCTAATTTTAAGTCTATTGTACAAAGGTAAAAAGCTTACACCTACTTTTTTTTATAATTACGATGTAGATTAAGGAATGAAAAATGTTAAGTGAGAATCAAATTTAAAATTTTGCCCGAGAAAATAATACTTATTACTCTAATTAAAATAATATTCAAATTTCTATATCAATTCTTTTCAATCGTCAAAAATAGCTAGTATATATTGAACCTCATTTATTGCATTATTATGCGATAAATTAGCATTTTGCTAAATCACAAGTAGAAAATTTCACAACCAAAAAATTACTCTAATTACTTCTGTAAAATGTGAAAAATCCCAAATTATCAAACATTCTAATTTTGTACGACACGTCTATACACACTAGATACATAGTGACATTTTTCTAACATGTTTGATGTTACTTTACGTGAAGAATGACCAAATATAATATTTTTAATATTTTCAAAAGAATGAGATCATCACATAATAATTGTACACCACTTTCAATATGCTTTCTTTCAAACTTATTTTTTACTTTTAAAAATTTACTTTTATACGAATATCAATATTACTCATCGTTCAAACTTATTTTATACATTGCAGCTAATGTGTAAGAAAAAATATTAAAGTCGAATCGGACTTTCTTTGAATTGTCTAATCGTAAACATTTATAATATTAACTTTTTATAATTATTAAAATTGTATAGTCTAATATATAGATAATCAAAAATGTAATACGTACAAAGTTAAAAATAGCAAGTATAACGAAAAAGAGAAAGTAGGACAAATCTCGTATTATAGTTAGAAAACTTGTATTTCAAGCAAATGCAATAATCTAAAGGGCCAGAAGAGTAACAACTATTGTAATTGAGAAAAAAAAAAAAAAAATTTGGTGTACAATTGTTGGAAATTCATCTCAAATATATTGCTTGTATTCATTGATATGTTACCAACAACAATGACTCAAATTCAAAGATGGTCTCTTATAAGCAATCAGTAACACATAATTAACTTTTTTCGCATAAAACGTACACCACATAAAGTTTCAAAAGACTATTATTTCAATGCAACTTTATGTCATAGTTAAAAGTTAATTATGATATAAATAAAACTTTTTTTTCTCGAGCCAAAATTTTTCCCAACATTACTTCAATGCTTGTAGTTTGGTTAGTTTCGTATTTCTAAATAGTGTTGTGTTCATACGTTTTATGTTTCATCCTTCTATTTTTCTGTTTTCTTTTGTATAGATTTAACATGTCGGACAATAATCAAGTTAAAGTGCTCACATCGATCGCAACCTCCTCGTGACAAGTGTATTTATCTATCTTCTTTCTCACCCTTTTCAAATCCTGTATTGGATATGACTCATTGGGATGATGATGATGATTTTTCGAGCGTTAATAATCAATAGTGGATCTTTATTAGGGCCAAACGCAGTTCAACCCCTAAATAAATTTTGTTCGTTTTAAAAACCAAAATATTATACGTGTAATTAAATACAATATAAATATGTGATTTAACGGTTAATAATATATATTTTGAACAAGAGGTTTAAAGTTCAAATATTAATCCGCCAAATAGCTTTAGTACCGCTTCTAACTTACGATCTAAAATCCAGCATAAGTTAAAACATAATAAGATGAAATTAATAGGATGATGGTGATGTATGAATGGGAAGTAGGTCAAGTAATACACATGATTAAATTAAGAATAGATGAATTTAGTAAAAATGGAGACAAGAGTACGTAAAAATGAAGATGATCGGTGCAGGGTGCTGTAGCATATGCTTTAATCGGACATATTCCCATTTCTGCGTAACACTGTGCACTACTATTCATTTTTTAGTTCACTGTTCTTGTTTCACTATAATCATCTAACACAATATGTAATCAGGAGCTTTTTTTCCATCTGATCAGATTTTTTTCAATCATTATTTCCATTTTTTATATTAATTAAATTTTTATATTTGTTTCTCTTGCAAAATTACACCTTTGATTGCTATCATAAAGTAAAAAAAAAAAGGATCTTTTCAAAAAAAAAAGTTAAAAAAGAAATTAGGAGTGCTCTAAATTATTAGTTTCTCTTTTTTTTTTAATGAAGTTCTTATAAGATATATTCACGTGAATTGAAAAAATACTCCCTCTATCCTGAATAATTTGCGTTAAAAAGAAAAGTATTGTTTTTTATAAAAAAAAGTTGGATAATGGCATTAAATAAAGAAAGAAAATGAATTGAGTACATGGAATTAAAAGAGAGTTAAAAATTTATGGATCAGATTAAACAGAAGTATTGGGCCATACTCTAAAAATAAAAATGATACAAATTAAGTGGGACAGACCAAAAAGAAAAGTGTTGCAAACCAGTAATAGATAAAATCATAAAAGAATTGTAAAATTAGGATTGCCACTTGTATAAACTATACGGATTGTAAACTAATTAGATGTATTCGAAGACAATCAGCAGCAAGGATTATATGGATTGCAAGTGTCACACAATTAGTAATATATAATTGGCGTACCGTTCTACTATACTTATTGTAATTGATTATTTATGCAATTTATTGTGATATTTTAATTATTTATATATTGAACTACACATTCAATAACTAAAAATTTAATATTATGAAAGTATATGTTTATTAGACGATTCAAATAAAATCCCACTTGCCTATATTTTTTCTTACACATTAGCCGCAATATATAAAATAAGCTTGAATGACGAATAGTGCCAATAATCGTAATTTAGCGAATATTTCACAATGGTAAAAGCATTATTTTCACCCCAAAAATTTTAAAGCCTCAACATTTAAAGTAAATTTTTATAAAAATTGCTGAAATTTTCTTATTATATATTTTTGAAATTTTTATCTAGACATATTAAAATGATTGTTGAATTGATAGTTTTCATGGCTAATGGTTATAGTTTCACCATATGTTTTTATACTCTATCATGTACTTTCACATGACAGTCCTTTAAGCTAAAAGTGTGGATGCAGCACATGTTTTCTCATATTGAAATGAGAGGTAAATCATGGATGAAAATCGAACATGTAACCTTTATTTAGCTTCTAATATAATGTCAAGAAACTAAACTAACTAAAAACTTCAGTTAATGATTTAAATCCAACACTTAAATTATACTCTATATATAATGTTTGATCTAGGTCAAAATTTATTAATATTTTATTCAAATTGCTATATAAATATCAAAAAATAATAGATATATTACTTGTTAGATATAAAAATTAGTTATTCATAAAATAATGGATAAAAGATGATTTTCCATTTATAATAATGAAATATTACCTCAAACTTAAGATATTATTGTATTTCAAATTGCACCAGTAAATGCTTGAAGGTTAAGGTGTCCATTTTTCAAAACATCATAATATCATTTCAGACATACCTTAAGATACCTAATGATTATCAATTAATTTTAAAATATTAGCTTAAGGTTAAGGCAATTTAATGTTTTTAAAAATATTTTGTTTCTATTTCAATATTTATTTATATTTCCAATACTCCCCCTCAAGTTGATTTGAGTGATCTTCAATGCCCAACTTGCATAGTGTACCTTCACTACAAAACTTTTGCAAGCTTGCGACTACCCATTTTAGTCGGAGATTGGTCGGTATAGAGCTATACCGACTAACTTCCGACTAAAGCCGTCCAGTCAGCATATCGGTAAATGCCAGAGGTCGGAAAATTAGTCGGAATTCCGACCAACAGACGTTTGGTAAGTGATTGGTCGGAATTCCGACTAAATGCTGTTGTCGGAGTTTAGTCGCAAATACCGACTATATCTTAGTTGCAATCTAGTCGCTGTAAACTAAAAAACGATTTTGTTGATTTTTATTCTTTTTTGTTAAAAATGTTTTTTTATTTTTTTCCGACTACCCTCCGATTATTTCTTAGTAGGAGATTAGTCGGAAAACTCAAACTTAAATTCAACCAGATTTTGACCATTTTTTGGCGCCTCTTTTCCCGACTAATTTCCGACTAAAACATAGTAGGAGGTTAGTCGGTGAAGTCAAACTTCTGTTGACTAAAAAAGCGTACCAAAATATGGCGGCTCTTGAACCCGACCAAATTCCGACTAAGGTTTAGTAGGAAAGTAGTCGGTATTACCGACTGAATTCCTACTAATATTTTAGTCGGAATCTAGTCGGAAGCTTTATAATATTAAAAAAATAAAACTGGTCAAATGTGGTCAATTATCGTTGACCACATTTGACCAGTTTTATTATTTTATTATTAAAATTAATTATCGAACCAATATAATAAAAAACGCAATAAAAGATAATAGAAAATGCACAAATAAAATTAATAACGCAAATGTTTCGACATATAAAAATATAAACATAAAAACAATTAAAACAAAAAATAATGTTATACAACCCATTGTTTCTACATATAAAAATAAAAACATAAAAACAATAAAAGTACAAGGATCAGCCCGGGGTGGGGGGGGGGGGGGGGGGGAGGGAGGCGGAGGAGGGTCCGTAAAACCTCTTTCGGCAAAATCAGTGCGCATAAAGCCGAGAAGATGTTGTACCTCTAGCCTCAAACGCTCATGCTCCGCCACTAGCCGCTCAAACTCCTCCCTCGAAATGTTCGAGTTGAGGCTTTCCGCAACTCGGTTCATGGACTGCTGAAGCTCATCCAACCTCTCGTTCGCGAGTTGGTTGGGGGGAAGGGTGGCCTGGTATTGTGTCTGTGGCGCCGCAACATCAGCATAATAGACCGTTGCGACGTCACCAACACCAAACACAGCCTTGGAGGGCTTTTTCGTCGGCTCCTGTGATTCGATATTTTTGACGGCCTGAAAATAGGCGTCATTTATCTCCTCATCAGACGCCTCGAGAGGAAGATCGACATGGAGGCGTAAGTATTCGTCCTAAACAAAGCATAAAATTATATAAAAATTTCGGCAGAGTTTCTAACTAAACCTAAATTTAAATAACCCTGAAATAAAAGCTAAACTACGAAAACAGCTATCAAACCAGCATTTCCTCAAAACCCAATATCAAATGTCCAAAGTATTCTAAAACAACTAATTTACCAAAAGCTAAACTAGCTACAAAAAAACTAACTACACTATGATTCATGACTATATGTGCAGTCGCAAGTTGGTCGCTAAATACACGGATACTTAGATAATAAGTGTCATTTGACCACTTTAGACACGGATACTTAGGTAATAAGTGCCATTTGACCACTTTAGACTTTTAAATTACCGACTACCGTGCGACTGTTATGGTAGCCTGTATCTGATCGGTATTTAATAAAAAAAAGTTTTAAAGAGCTTTTTTTCCGGCCATTTTCAGTTACAATTATTAGTACTAAGTTGAAATTGTGTTTTTCCTTACTTAGTTCCTCGTATGTACTATAAAACATTATTCTTTTTCAGTAGAAAATATAAGTAAAATAGGCCGTAAGTACCACTATCGTAATAGGCCGTAAGTACCACTATCGCGCAACCCAACGCCTTGCAAATCGAAAATTATTCATTTTCAGTAGCAAATATAAGTAAAATAATACGATGCTCATTTTCTACAATTTTGATAAACATATTTTAAGCGTTTCCTACACATTTTTATAGTAAACATACAAGACAATAAGTAAGAAAAACATATATTTCGATTAAGTACTGATAATTATTACAACAAAATGGCAAGAAAAAAAAGCTCATTAAAGTTTTTTTATAGAATAAATACAACCATTGAATTTATATTAATAACTGTATCCTATCCCTTTCTCAACTCGTACACCGATTGAAATTAACCATGTACGAGTTGAGCGAGGTACGATACAGTGAAGAACAAATTTGGGGCAAGTCTCATTTGCTTAAAAACAACCATTAAATTTATGTTAATCACTATATCCTACCCCTTTCTCTACTCGTACACCGATTGAAATTAATCATGTACGAGTAGAGCGAGGTAGGATACAGTGAAGAACAAATTTGGGGCAAGTCTCATTTGCTTAAAAACAACCATTAAATTTATGTTAATCACTATATCGTACCCCTTTCTCTACACGTACACCGATTGAAATTAATCATGTACGAGTAGAGCGAGGTAGGATACAGTGAAAAACATTAAAAATTTTGTTTATAAGCAAATGTGGTTCGAACGTTTATAAGCAAATGTGGTACATACCTTTAATATCAAATTTTGCCATTTTTTTGTTACGATTGAACCGTTAAATTTATGTTTCGCAATTTCTCCCGTTCTTTCTGTACTCACACTTAAGTGAAGAAACTCGAGTGTGAGTTCAGACGAAGAACGGGACAAGTGAGAAACATGCCAAAGTTGAAACCTCTCCAAGATCAATATTAAATTTTGCCTTGACTCATTAAGCCTATTAGCTCAACTGGTAGAGCACTCTGTTCTTCGTTGTATGGAGGATGTAGGTTCAAATCCTACATAGGCTATCATTTATATTTTGTATGAGGAGACAGTAAGTCATTATAATCATAGTATCCTTTATTACGAACATAGTAGCTTTTTTTAAGAACATAGTATGTTAGAAAATTTTACAAGAACATACTAACATTTTACTAAGAAAATATTATATTTTAATAAGAAGACAATAAAGCAATAGTTAAAAAAAGTCAGTTTTAACCAAAACATCACCATGTTAACTATCTATTCATTTATAAGAAAGTAAACAAGCTAAGAGCATGATATGTGCAATATTTATAATCTTATACAGAACATAGTAACTTTTAAAATGAATGTAGTAACCTTTAATCATAGCATAGTATCATCTTTTAAGAACATAGTATAACATTAACTCAGCAAAGTTTTTTCACAATTACAAAAGAGAAGACAACAACTATACAGTATAGCAGCTAAGTTTCGTTCCCTCGTAGCTGATTACAATCAATATAATGCTGCTGTTGCCGTGGCACACCATAGCCACATTTTGCATTTTCAGAAGTGGACTAAGCCGGATGTCGGATGGATAAAAGTGAACTTCGATGCACATGTTAGTGATGGTCCAAAAAGAGGCCTTGGAGTCGTGCTGTGTGACCATGAAGGAAACCTGCTGGCTGCTGGTTCGAGAAATGTCAGTGCACGTTGGTTAGTGGAAACGTCTGAAGCTGCTGCAGCTCTCTTCGGTATTGAGCTGGCCCTTCGCCTTGGCTACGATTATATCCATTTGGAGGGCGATGCATTAAATGTAGTGCAAACAATTGAGAAAAGGGATGAAGGATGTTCCCCTCTTCATCTTCTATATGATTGTATTCATAGAGCTAGTTCTAGATGCTTGGGTTTCGGTGTAGCTTTGTGAAACGTTGTGGCAATACGGCTGCGCATAGTGTAGCTCGTTGGGATACCGGGGTAGCTCAGGAGAAAGTTTGTATGAACTCTTTTCCCCAAGGCCTTTGTGTCTTGGCTTCTCTTGATTTATCTTAGTCGATTGCCAGGTTTACCTCAAAAAAAAAAAAAAAAAAGACAACAACTATACATAATCATATTCACTTCTTAACCATCCCTTAGTTATTCATAAGCAAATTATACTTTTGAATTAGTTTTTTTTCGAATATTCTCGAGCAGACAGATTTAGCCTAACAAGTAGGAGCCTATGTAGGATTTGAACCCACATCCTTTGTGCAATGTAAACACAAATACACAGTGCTCGACCAAATTGAGCTAATAGGCTTCAATTATAATACATAGTAACCTTTTCCGAGGACATATTAACCTTCTTCAAGCACATCATAATCTTTCTTTAGGAATATCGTTTCACATCAGATTTTCCCTAATTCTATCCCTAAAGCAAGATACTATGACATTAAGAGGAAGAACACATAAACAGAAACTCAGAAACAGACTAAATGACATATTTGATTCCCAAAAATCCAAAAAAATAGAATTCATAAACCAAGATATTTAATTGTTTTCAATTTACTTCTTATTTCAATCTTTTTTGTAAGGATTTATATGAGTTGCAATCTAATTTTACATCAAGTGAAGATAAAGATTCCAATCAAAATATGAGTTTGTAAATCTAAATCAACAAAGAAAACGAAAACGAACATCTAAATTTGAGTTCAAAGAAATATTCTTATAGTATAATTAAAGAACAAAGTAACATATTTCATTTAAACCAAAGCATCAACCAAATTTCATATCTCATCAGTAATGAATAAGAACATATAACTAATGTCTATTAATTTATTTCTGAAAAACGACCAATTTACAAACTATTTTTGATTTTTGGTTCACAAAACATAAAAATTCAGATTTCATAAAACTACCTTCTAATTCCACCAATTGTAAAGATGAATTTGAGGATTCTTGTTAACATTGTTGATGGATCTTTTTGTTTCTTCATTTGTTAACATTGTTGATGGATCTTTTGATTTTTAGGCTTTTTTTGGTTCATAAACCCTAAAAATTGAAAATTGAATATGATATGTAAACGAAAAATTAAAATGGAAACTAAAACTTCAATCTAAAATGAAAAACATACCTTAATTCAAGAAGAGATGAAGAAATAAGAAGATTCAGAGAGTTTTTATGCCGATTTCGAAGGAGAAGAATAGGTTGAATTTGAAGAGAGAGAAAGCTGTTGTTGGATGAATGTTTAGAATGAAAATGGTAAACAACATGAACCGGTTTGTTTTTCTTTTTTATTTAAACCGTTACATCTTACTTAGATCAACGGTGGATGATCTTTCTCACCCTTCTCATGTTTCACACCCCTTCTCATTGGATCCCTCCCCTATAATATATATATATATATATATATATATATATATATATATATATATATATATATATATATATATATAGATATATATATATATATAATATATATATATATATATATATATATATATATATATATATATATATATATCATATATATATATCTATATATATATATATATATATATATATATATATATATATATATATATATATATAATATATATATATATATATATATATATATATATATTATATATATATATCTCTATATATATATATATCTATATATATATATCTAGGTCGTTGGGTCTAAGTTTAAAGGATCGTAATTCTAAATTTTTCCATGCTATTACGGTTTATAGGCGTAAGAAAAAGGCTATTGTGAGTCTTCGGATAGATAATCGTGTAATTTCGGATATTCGGGCTTTGAAAATGGGTGTGAGAGATCATTTCGTTGCAAAATTTGCGCAATCGGTGTTTCCGACTTTTGACTTTGACTTTGACAATCATCCGAGAGTTTCGCCAGACCAAAATCGCCTATTAGAGTGTCTTCCTACGCTTGATGAGGTTAAAAAGGCGGTATGGGATTGTGGGGTGGATAAGGCCCCGGGCTTTGATGGTTTTAATTTTCGTTTTATTCGTGAAATGTGGGGTGAAATGCAACAGGAAATCTATACTTTTATTTTGAATTTTTTCACTCATGGTGGGTCTCTTCGGGAAATTAATATTACTTGGGTCACTTTGATCCCAAAAGTTGCATCACCACAATCTATAGAGGATTTTAGGCCTATTAGTATGGTTGGGGCCATTTATAAGATTTTGTCTAAGTTACTCTCGTCTCGATTTAAGGAGGTTATGCCTCATATTATCGATGAGGCTCAGAGTGCTTTTGTGCGGGGTCGACAGATTTTGGACGGGGTACTTATTGCGAGTGAATCTATCTATTGGCTTAAAAAACGGAAAGTTCCTGGGGCCTTAATTAAACTTGACTTTCATAAAGCATATGATTCTATCCGATGGTCGTTTTTGCGGTTGGTCTTGGAGAAATTAGGTTTGGGGTGAGATGGATTGGATGGATTATGGAGTGTGTCTCTTCGGCTTCCATGTCTATTTTACTAAATGGTTCTCCATTAAAGCCCTTTCGCATGGAAAAGGGCCTTCGCCAAGGGGACCCGCTGTCTCCCTACCTTTTTATCATTGTCACTGAAGCCTTGCTTTACTTTTTCAATCGGGCGGCAATGCAGCATATTATCGAGCCGGTGGATATTGGTAAAAATAGGGTAAGTCTTAAGG